>OVBI01000537.1:0-68015 GCA_900406495.1 Sisymbrium altissimum | reverse complement strand
CCCCTTAGAGCTAAATCCTACCAATAGATCTCTTATTCAATTCCTCAAGTCTATTAGGCTCGTTTGAGTTTCGATTATGACAGCTAAATAGTTCGCTTACATGTCGATGAAATTTAAAAACACCCGCAAGTTGCAAAAGTTTAAGATCCGTTACATATATAATAATACAGCATCCAATTTATACAAAGTTGTTCATATTGACCTGAATCATCAAAACCAAATTTTCTACTGTTAGTATAGTTCAAATTTATAATATTTGAGTTATTCACTCTATATTATTTATATATATATATATAAAAAGTGCGTGTTTTTTTCCTTTCACACGGTCGAAACAGAGCGAAGCCGACTCTTTGATTTGGCGGCGCTGAATTAAAAAAAAAAAAAACTTTACACAAACAAAAATATTTGTATATCTATCAAGCTTAAACCTCGTTCTCTGTCTTAAAAAAACATCTCGTAAAATCTCTGTCTTTCTTTCTCTGTCTCTCTCTCACCTCTCTGTTTTTTCTTCTTCTTCTCTCTCTCTACAGAGTTTTCTTTCCCTCTAAGAAAAACAATACACATATATATATATATATATATTTTAATTTCTGGGTTTATAAGCTTCAAGTTTCAGAGGAGGATTAGAATTAGAGGGATTTTTATGTGTGCATTAAAAGTGGCAAATCAGGAAGATAACGTTGGTAAAAAAGCCGAGTCTACCACTCGAGAAGATGATCATCGGACGTTATCGGACATCGATCAATGGCTTTACTTATTTGCGGCGGAGGACGACCACCTCCACCGTGATAACGCCCTCACGCCCCCCTCCTCCTCCTCCTCGTCTTCTCTTATGTCGAGTTTTAGCAGAGAGATGGAGATGTCCGCAATCGTCTCTGCTTTGACACATGTCGTCGCCGGAAATGTTCCTTATACTCATCAATACGGTGGGGGTGACGGTAACGGTAGCGGTAGCGGTGGCGGTGGAGAAGGGACTTCGAATTCCTCTTCGTCCTCCGGGCATAAGAGGAGGAGAGAGGTGGAGGAAGTTGGCGGTGGCGGCAAAGCAGTCAAGGCAGCGAATACTTTGACGGTTGATCAATATTTCTCCGGCGGCAGTTCTACTTCTAAAGGTAATTATTTTGCTGATTTGTTTTATTAATTCATGTCATCCATAACACACGCGTGCACTATCAAATTTAGGCCTGAATTATATTTCATGGCTGCGACATTAATACAAACTACTATGCTTTTAATCATGGTAGTGCAATTTTGCGTGCTTATGTTTTATTTATTTATTATGTGTATATAAATATAAAAGAATGATAGATTCTCAAAAACATAGGATATTTAAAACTAATTTTTTTCATTTATTTTGTTCGAATTTCAAATTTATTTAGAGATTTTGATTTTGAAAGGTCATTTATGAAGCATGGTAAGTATTTTTAAATGATTATGTGATGTAGCATAATATTATATACATCAAGTGTATGAGTCACATCATAATATTTCTCACACAAAATCCAAATAGTTGCTCTTTTATGTGATTGTATAAGAAGTTGCTCATTTGTTGCCCTCACGCAATATACAAAAAAGAAAACTAACATAAATAATAATTAAGAAGCTTTTTGTTTTCTCTCTGTAAGTTCCATAAATTCTTTTATATATAAGTAATGAGTCATTGCTCCTCAAGGCAATCGAAAAATTCAGTTCGAAATTTATTATATTGAAAAACCAATGCATATTATATCATTTTTTTCCAAATGTTTAGGTTTTCTGTTTCAAAAATCTGGTGAAGTTAAGAACGAGGAAAAAGATTAGTAATTAGTGTAAGGATGAATATGAGTAACAGGGGTGTTGACAGTAAATATAAAAAAAATTATATCAATACTAACGAAAGTGTACTTGATTATCCTAAGACATATACTTTAGAATTATAATAAAAAGGTCGGGATATTTAATTAACAAAATGATGATGATGATATGCCAAAAGAATCTATCTCCCTCCATTTGCCTCAAGAGTCGTTTTCCACTTGCTTTTTTTTCTACTTGTTCATTGCTCTTTGTCACCCATTTGGCCTCATCGCTTTTTCACAATCACTCAACACCCTTTTATTTTATTTTTCGTTTTAAGGGCTTTTTCTTCATGATATAATTATTCGAGACATTCAGTTTCCAGTTCTTTTTAAATAGAGTTGCTTAGCGAATTAAAAAAAAAGAGTGAAATTTTATATGTTTTTTTCTTTGTTTGTTTGGTTGCAGTGAGAGAAGCTTCGAGCAACATGTCAGGTTCAGGCCCAACATACGAGTACACAACTTCAACAAATGCTAATACCGAAACATCGTCGTTTAGTGGGGACCAACCTCGAAGAAGATACAGGGGAGTGAGACAAAGACCGTGGGGAAAATGGGCGGCTGAGATTCGAGATCCGTTCAAGGCGGCCAGAGTTTGGCTCGGTACGTTCGACAATGCTGAGTCAGCTGCAAGAGCTTACGACGAAGCTGCTCTTCGGTTTAGAGGCAACAAAGCCAAACTCAACTTCCCTGAAAACGTTAAACTCGTTAGACCCGCTTCAACTGCCTCAACCGCTGCAACACAATCTGTGCCACAAACCGCTGTTCAGAGACCAACCCAGTTAAGGAACTCGGGTTCTTCAAGTACCCTTTTGCCCATAAGACCTGCTTCGGAGCAAATCGTTCATTCTCAGCCGTTGATGCAATCGTACAACTTGAGTTACTCAGAGATGGCTCGTCAACAACAACAGTTTCAGCAGCAGCATCATCAACAGTCTATGGACTTATATGATCAGATGTCGTTTCCGTTGCGTTTTGGTCACACCGGAGACTCAACTATGCTATCCACGTCATCGTCGTCGTCTCATTCTCGTCCTCTGTTTTCTCCGGCAGCAGTGCAACCGCCGCCGGAATCAGCTAGCGAAACCGGTTATCTCCAGGACCTACAATGGCCACCAGACAAGACGAGCAATAATAACAACTATAATAATAGTCCATCCTCCTGATGGAATTGCTTCATTTCTTATTTTTCTTTTTACTATATATAGACATATAGTTATAGAAAAGAGAAAAATGATTAATTGTTATAGAGTTTTAGGTTTGCACTGCTTTTTTTCCTGCATGTTTTGGTTTTTTTTCCCGATATTTTATCATATTTTTGCGTAATAATAACTCTTGTAAAAAAATGAAGATAACAATAGGGAAAAAGAACTGAACAAAAGCGAAGAGTTTTGTTTACTCTTTAAAGGTTTTCCTTAAAGATCAAACACGAGAGAAAAATTCTAATGTAGGTGAACCACAACAAAGACAAGAAAACTCAAATGAAGAATTTTAGGACAGTGACGGCAACCTGAAAGATTCTTTCGACTGAGGTGTTTGTGGCTAAACCGGTTTGCTCAAGCTCTTAGTGCAGCTTTATGAACCATAGTTTCTTTGTGAATTTGGTGACAACTCTTCTCAACAAGATCTAAAAGCTTCTCCAAGTTTGTTGCCCATGAGTTCAGAATTTCGTTGCTGTCTTTAGCGATCTGGAAGCATATTACTCCTGATGGTCTGTCGATTTTTGCTATCAAGGCCTTGGACACAACCATCTCAGACAGATGCTTCTCTGTTTCCTGAAATATAACGAACCAACAGGAAGAGATTTTAAACATATAACTGGTTACCATTAGGTTGGTGTTTAGACTTATGTTTACCTCAATGGTCAGGCATAAAAGTTCTGAAAGTCTCTTTAAGGTGATCCTTGAGTAATACTTCGAGATAACGATAATATTCTGCAGAAGATGTGAAGAGTTGATGAAATGAACAGAACGACGCAAACAACGAGATAAGATAAATTAGAGCTCAAAGAGTCTTTACGTGTTCGATTATTCTTAGTTTGAGATCTTCACCAGCTTTGTCACCCAAAGAGCCTCCAATCATGCTTTTCTCTTTCTCAAACTCGCCCTTGTATTTGTTCCACAGAGATGTCCACTGAATCACCTCCATTGTCACAATCTGTTTTAGAAGCATCCTGCACCAGAATATAAACACAGGGATTGGTAATTATCTATAACAGAGAGGAAAAGAAGGTAACGAAACCCAAAGCTTATATCAAGACAAAGAAAATTACTTGAAATCAGGAATTTCTGATAAATTCTTATCTTCCAAGGTTGCATTAAGCAAGCTTGATTGCATGGGATCATGTGGTGCCAATACCAAGAACCAGCAGATCTTCCTCAGAACCTATGTTGAGAGGAACATGAGTAAAGAAAGTTAATCCAAGCTACTACTGAGTACCCAAACAACACATATATCTATAAGACTTACAGGAATCCAGTGCTCTGGGGTTTCCTTAACTGAAGGGATATCATATATGGCCTTGTAGCTACGACAGATCTCAAGGTACTCATTGTTGTGAGAATAATACCTACACGGTAGAATCATATGTTTACTATATTAAGATCACACAGCCAAAGAAATAAAGGTATATCGAAATTCAAGGGAAACATACATGCATATTATGACATAAACAACTGGTAAAAAAATGTGTCAGAGCAAAGAAAGCCTTACCTAATCATTAGTTCATAGTAAATTCGCTTGAGCTCAAGCAATGTTGGTATATCGGCTGGAGCCTCCTCTACAATGTTTTCACCTTCCTTGGGCTTCTTTTTATCTTTCGTGGTATCTGCGTTAAATACTCTTGGGTTGATCTTCCTAGATAAGATTTGCGCACGGACAAAGTCTTGTCGATCCAAGCACAAGCGGACCTTCAGAAGTTTAGATCACAACTAATTAGCACCACAAAAACACAAACAAAAGGAATATGAAAATATAACAGAAGGGACTTCACTTGTTCAAGGATGAACGCAATCTTCTCAGTTTTCGCCATAGCACCAAATGTCTCCACCTAATGTATGTTCATAATCAAATTCCAAGGATTAATATTAAAAAAAAAAAACGACTTTTGAGGAAATTTTGAAGCTAAAGGCAGAGATGCTTACAGCAACTTCTTGCATAAGATCAGCAGCTTCGGAAATGAAACCCTGGTCTTCCTTAATTTTGGCAAGCTTCCTAGTTAAACGAGCTCTCTCGATCTCAACATATATCTACAAAAGCACAAACTAAACTTTCAGGGAATGAAAAAGAAAACAACACCATCTCTATATAGTATATGATCTCTCACACCTTTCCAGCAGATACATTGTTGAGAGTCTTAATAAGCTCAATCCGAGTTTCTACGTCAGGTGTGTGATCAATATACTGCATTGCTTGTTGCACCATTGATTGTACAGCCTACAAACAAAGAGAGAAGACCTTCCCACTTTTAAAATATCCTTTTTAGTTCTTTTTAATACTCAAATCCATAAGGAAACAATTTTGTAGTGTGACCTGCTTGAGCTGACCACGTTTCTTGGAGAGATTCAAAATCTGTTCGTTAAGGAGTTTCCAGTCTTTAGCTTCGAAACAAAGCTTCAGAATCTCCGTAGCGGCTTTCCTCGTTCCCGAGACATTTTCCGCTAGCCTCATCTGCTTCTCCTCGTTCAGAAGACGCTCTATCGAAGCTTCGAGTTGCCCTCTTCCTTCCTGCAATATCAACACCCCAAAACCAAACACAATTACACCCAAAATTCGATACCAACGAAAACTTGAAACATTCGGATCTGCCAAATCGGAGACTTGCCATCGCGAAACGCCGGGAATCAAACACGCCGAGAGAGCAAGAGATAGGTCGAAGCTCTCCGGTGAAGAAACAGTGAGAAATTCGAGAGCCAAGGTAATCGTCACTCTCTTGGGCCGATGATACGTTTTACTTAATGGGCCTTTTACGAAACATTTGTCAGACTATTGTGTACATTTATCGGGTATATATAAATAATTTCCGAAACCACAGGGTCCATGTATTTAAGATATGGCCCAAATGAGGAAGCTTAAAAAGGCATCCCAACTGTTAACACGTGTCTGTAATATAGCAGTGATGTAAAAAGTTTCAAACTCTTCTTCCAATATCTTCCAAAGATTTAACAAAGTATTTTGTATATTACATGAGACAATACTTTACCAGAGCAGTTGAGGGATTTTTGGTTTTCATTGTTGCCAAATGAAACAAGATAATCAGTACGACAACCCATGGCCTGTAGAGTTCGGATGGTGGTTACCAGACTCAGCCTCACACATGTTGATATCCTGAAGGCTTCTTCGAACCGGACTTGAGAGACCATTTGGTTGTATCAAGACTTTCTCTTGGTTACAATCGTAGTGTTGTGCTATGTGACTTGAAGGAACATGAGCTGTTGAAGTATGTACGTTTGGTGGAGCTAATTGGTGGTTCTGATGAAACTCTTGCATGGGGAGTGGTATCGATGTCTCGTCAGGTTCATATTCAAGCTCCTTCTGCATAAATGTTTTGTAAAAGCAAACACAAAGTTACTTTTAAATCAAATTTGAGAGCTTAAGACCTGTATACGAAGCTAATGACACAAGGGCGGACTTACGAGTCAATCTGAATACTAAACTTTGAAGTTTGGGTAAAGCATAATCACAAATAAGACACTGTTTCAAAAGGAAAGAACCTGCAAGTAGGTAGTAATATCATCTGTGGATACTCTACTTCCTTCTTCTTCTTGTCTCATAATCCATTGGTAAAGCTTCTCCTGTAAAACAAGAGGTCGAATTCAGTGAAACAATTAAAAATTTCAAACTCTCATGATAAGGTGACAAAAACAAGAACACTACAACATGCCGGGGAATAAGATCACTGTGTGATTCGAATTGTTAATATACCTTAAACTAAACATAACATAACTTAGATACTTTAGCTACCAAAGGCCACAACTTGGTACCAATAAGACTGCCTAGCTTCAGAGATCAGAACATAAAAACCCTATTGAATGAAACCATGAACGTTACAGTGGCACCAAAATGGAACAACGATCCCTCATAGTTCATCAATCTAAGTTGTTCAAATGCCTTAGCCTGAGTAAAACAAAAGTAGGCACTTGATGATCACAAAGGCCACAGCTTTGTACCAGTAAGAGTGCCTACTAGCTTCATCGACCAGAACATAAAATCCGTGATCACTACAAATTCAGGGAAAAACAAACCAAAAAGACCATTGCAGGGCAAACACAAGAAACCCTATTCTTTTAGCCAAAGGAAACACAAGAATCCAGATTAAATATCCATGAATTTCAGTATTAAAGATTCCAATCTCGAGATTACACCGAGAACCAACAAAAACATAAGCCATCATTACGAGTGATCAAGCTAGTCAAACAGCAAAGAAAAGTATTCAACTTTTTGTTGCCCTGACAAGAATCAGACATCTTCCACTCCTATCTATCCAACCCAGAAACCCAAAAATCGAAACGAGAGCAAGGTCAAGAGATAGCACACACCATCCCTCGACGTTCACCGGCGAGGAAAGAGACGCGTTGATGGTTCATGGCATGTGTATAGAGCTGAGATAGGGAATTAGCAGCACCTCGGAATGCGCCGTACATGGTTCGATCGACCTCGTCGAGCCGCGTGGCCTCGGATTTTCGCTTCTTCACCATTAGAGCCCGAACGAACCAAATCCTAGATTCTCCGAGCTTCTTTTGATTTTGTAAATTAGGGATTTGAGGATTCAAAAGTTTTGGGGTGCGACAAAGGTAAAGAAGACAAGGATGTTTACCCTGTAAGACCCATTTCTAAACGGGGTTTACTTCAAAGCTCAGCAGCACTCTCTTGGGCTTACTTAATGGGCCTTTTACGAAACATTTGTAAGACTATCGGGTGCATTTTTGTATTAGTTATCGAGTATATATAAATCATTTTCGAAAGTCTATGTATTTAAGATATGGCATACATGAGGAAGCTTAAAAAGGCCCATCGCACTAGCTTTGACAAATCCCAACTGTCAAACACATGTATGTAATATAGCAAGATTCCACGGTGATGTAAAAAGTTTCAATTATTTTCCTCAAAATTGTTAAATTTGTAAAACTAGCACTTTCAGATTTCAAGTAGAACTACGAGATTATGGACGAAGAGTTCAAGTAGAACTATGAGTATTCATGTTTTAAAGTTATTTTTACCTCGATTCGTGGATTGTTTAAAACAAAGAGACAATTGTCTGCATGTGGAACAACAAGATTATGTTTGTTTTTCGTTTCAATAACTAAGACCAAAAACGAGCTCAAATTCCGTCAATGAAGTATACACCACGGTGCCACCCCTACTATTTACCATTAGAGGTGTTGTATAAATTCTTCTTAAGCGATCATAATGAATAATTCTACCACGTCTATAAACTTAAAGAAGATGTTAGAGCCCCAATATGCACACATAAAATACATATGTCCATTGACATTTATTCACAAACAGAAACCCACGATACAATCCATACATAAAACACACGATGACACAAACTATGAGTATTATATAAAACCGTTTTTCTTTTTATCGAGATAAGGCATGTACACACGCATACAAACTCGATTATATTTATATGTTCATATATAACATAGTTTGCATTCTCAATACTTCAAAGTAATTTCTGTTGAATAGATCATATATATAAATCTCGGGATATCTTAGACTCTCTGGATATCTCACAAGATATTGATAAGCTCGTCATCATTGTGTTTATTAGCGATTGTGTATCGGTCTCTTCTTGTTCGCACTATTATAATCCATATCCACCAATCCATCACCATCACTTCCTCCTCCGTATTGCCTTGAGTTCCGACTCTCTTGATCCTTCTCCACAACCAATAGCGTTCTATCCCTCACGATTCCTCGTATGCTTCGTGCTAGAAATTAAGCCAAACAAATTTTCATCAGAAACTCATTTTTTGGCAGTCTATTTAATATTTAGAAGAAATTAAAACTCAATTCATGTATATGTTTATAATAAACTCGTGATCGCTACTTGATATAAGTATAAAATTCGTTATATGTATCGGTGTACGTATTAGCTATAAATTTACCTTGAGCAGGAGAAGAAATGAAGAAGATGAGAAGAAGTGCCAGGACGAGAAACTTGTGGGAAACCCTAATTGCCATTTTTGGAAGAGACTCTCTTTTTTATTTTTCGTTGGCTATATGTCTATCTTTTTTATGGAACCTTTTTGTGTTTATATATACGAGATGAATGATTCTATGATGAGCTTCTGGTCCCAATTTTATATCAGAATTGAATAACGTTTTGGAAGTTATCGGGACATATGGGTCGAAGGATCTGACGTCAATATTTCTCTGTCTTCCCACATTAACAGAAATCTATCCCCACAAAATTAATTTTTCTTGTTTGCAACCGTAAAAGAATCAAATGATGATATTTTAATGCGAAATAGAATTTCAGTTACAAAGTGCTACATTTCAGTACATAGTTTGTTTATGTAATTCATTTAGCGTGGACGCGTTAGAACCAAAACACATATCCTCCAGCCTAGTTTAGCCATAAAACTGGTTTGGACCTTGTCCGGAATCAGAGGCACCGGTACGTATATTGCCAAATCATTCTGCAAACCAATTTTTAACTAACAGTTTAATCATATATCTTGCCAAATCCTTGTGCAAACCAATCTTTAACTAACAGTGTAGTTATACCTGTACCAGCTACGTGCAATGAATTAATTGTACTGGTAAGATAAAATTCGAGGAGATGATAGGAGATCGAGCTAGTGGTCCTTTGATCATATGGAGATATTGAAATTGTGGTCCTTTAGAGGAATACGATCTATCAGAACATCGGAAACAAATGATTCATGTGCAAGTCTATGCATATAATGATAACCTATAGTTTACATCCAATTAATACTGTTTATAAATACATAATATATCTACATGCATGTCATACTTATACGTAGTCAAGCGTGGACGAAGAGAGATATTAGTTACTAGGCCTAAATTAGCAATCTCATATCGAGAAAGAAGTGTAAGAGATCTAACGCATGCTATACAAAAACCTAAAACTGTAAACCATTTTTTTTACTCGTTATCAATTGATTTTGGAAGTTCATAACATTCGATAATTAAGAGGACATATCAGTTTTTACGGGATTTGAAATTCAGTTACAAGATTATAGGCATATAAACTTTCGTTTAGCTAAATCATGAATGGGATTCTCGTTAATAAAGTGAAAATTTTACCTAACTCTTTAGTTTCGATTACAAAGTAAATTAATATGGACCACATTAGGGATGTAGATGGGAGTGGGGGTCGGGGACATGTTAGAGAGAGTGTATAAATATAGCAAAAAGGACGTAAAGTTTGTAGAGTCATGTGTTTCCCAATTAGCCATTCATTATTACAATTCAATTTCTTCAACTAAAAAATTTTCCGACAAGAGCTGGTCTACTTTCTTTATCTATTCATTTATAAACAAATCATCCAAAAAAATAAGTTCTATTAATTTTATTATAATTCCACGTGAATGAAATATTAAACATAATTTATGATATTTCATTTCTTAAAATTAAATTGCTAGATCCAAATTCTAATGTGTTAGTTGAAAGAAAAATTGACAATTCTAATATAAACAGTATTGTCAACCGATTTGATCAATGAGATACATGGATTCCAAAAGTCTGATATTTTTGATATTCCGTTATCTACCCCCATGAAATAAATGGATCTATGACCTGATATTATTTTTTGTGGACCTAATTATATAAAATTCTCTATGACAAGTTGATTCGAAGACTTTATAATTTTATTAGCCAGTTACATATGATTAGCTACATAAGTTGATTAGACTTTTACGTTTGAAAAAATCGTGAAATGAAAAAAGAAACAAAGAATGGAAAAGTCCAGAGAGATCAACCAAAATGTCTGTGTACAAAGAATCAGTGACAATGTCTAGACAACACCTGCTGATGAATGTTTTGTTAGTACAGAGAAAGTCATGACCAACGGAAGAAGTGTGTTTCTGTAGCTTATGTTTTTATTTTATCTCTAGGAGACTTTTAAAAAACTTCTCAGGTTCAATATAGAAACACGTAACTCGCCGGAGATGGACATCAAAGCAATGTTTTTGCGAGACAAGTTGAATAGAGAGAGGGACCATGAGAGCACATGTAAGGTTTGGTCCCATTTGAATATAATCAGTCTTGTCTCTCTTTCATCACTGTTAACAAGTCTACATTTAAGTCTTGAGAGCTTAGACAAGACATGAAATGATCAATATCGCCTCTCGACAAAGTCGCTATCAGTGATTTTATCTATCTATCTTAGGGGTCAATTTCAAACTCTTCCAATATCTTCCAAAGATTTAAGAAAGTATTTTGTATATTACATGAGACGATACTTTACCAGAGCAATTGAGACTTTACAATGGGATTTTTGGTTTTCATTGTTGCCAAATGAAACAAGATAATCAGTAAGACAACCCATGGCCTGTAGAGTTCGGATTGTGGTTACCAGACTCAGCCTCACACAAGTTGAATTCCTGAAGGGTTCTTCGGACCGGACTTGAGAGACCATTTGGTTGTATCAAGACTTTCTCTTGGTTACAATCGTAGTGTTGTGCTATGTGACTTGAAGGAACATGAGCTGCTGAAGTATGTCCGTTTGGTGGGGCTAATTGGTGGTTCTGATGAAACTCTTGCATGGGGAGTGGTATCGATGTCTCGTCAGGTTCATATTCAAGCTCCTTCTGCATAAATGTTTTGTAAAAGCAAAGACAAAGTTACTTTCAAATCAAATTTGAGAGGTTAAGACCTGTATACGAAGCTAATGACACAAGGGCGGAATTACGAGTCAATCTAAATACTAAACTTTGAAGTTTGGGTATAAAGCATAATCACAAATAAGACACTGTTTCAAAAGGAAAGAACCTGTAAGTAGGTAGTAATATCATCTGTGGATACTCTACTTCCTTCTTCTTCTTGTCTCATAATCCATTGGTAAAGCTTCTCCTGTAAAACAAGAGGTCGAATTCAGTGAAACAATTAAAAGTTTCAAACTCTCATGATAAGGTAAGGTGACAAAAACAAGAACACTACAACATGCCGAGACGCAGTCACTAAAGGGGAATAAGATCACTGTGGGATTCGAGTTGTTAATATACCTTAAACTAAACATAACATAACTTAGATACTTTAGCTACCAAAGGCCACAACTTTGTACCAATAAGACTGCCTAGCTTCAGAGATCAGAACATAAAAACCCTATTGAATGAAACCATGACCGTTACAGTGCCACCAAAATGGAACAACGATCCCTCATAGTTCACCAATCTAGTAGTTCAAATGCCTTAGCCTGAGTAAAACAAAAGTAGGCACTTGATGATCACAAAGGCCACAGCTTTGTACCAGTAAGAGTGCTTACTAGCTTCATCGACCAGAACATAAAATCCGTGATCACTACCAATTCAGGAAAAAAAAAACAGAGTTTGCCTCTCCAAAGATCCATATACGAAAATTCAATCAACCGTAAAAACAAACCAAAAGGACCATTGCAGGGCAAACACAAGAATCCAGATTGAATATCCATGAATTTCAGTATATAATAACTCAACAACAACATCATCTACGATTCATTACCATCTTATTAAAGATTCCAATCTCGAGTTTAGATAGACAACCAACAAAAACATAAGCATTCATTACGAGTCATCAAGATAGTCAAACACCAAAGAAAAGTATTCAACTTTTTGTTGCCCTGACAAGAGTCAGACATGTTCCACTCCTATCTATCCAACCCAGAAACCCAAAAATCGAAACGAGAGATAGAACAAGGTTCAAGAGATAGCACGCACCATCCCTCGACGTTCACCGGCGAGGAAAGAGTCGCGTTGATGGTTCATGGCATGTGTATAGAGCTGAGATAGCGAATTAGCAGCACCTCTGAATGCGCCGTACATGGTTCGATCGACCTCATCGAGCCGCGTGGCCTCGGATTTTCGCTTCTTCACCATTAGAGCTCGAACGAACCAAACCCTAGATTCTCCGAGCTTCTTCTGATTTGTAAATTAGGGATTTGAGAATTCAAAATTTCGGGGTGCGACAAAGGTAAAGAAGACAAGGATTGTTGGTGAGGGAAAACAAGAAGAGAGACTTGTGGCGTTTACTCTGTTCGTATTCTGCCACGTGGGTTTCATGCTACTTATTGGGTCCTACATCTCTTTTATTATATCGCAACTCTTTTGGGTCCCACTTTTGGTCTACATTTTTTATTGTTCGATGAAAATATTATCTCGATAACAAATCCATTGCATAATCAATACTACTAGTAACTAATACTGTTTACATGTATACCAAGTAATATCGCTTTTGCAACCAAAATCAATTCTAGTAAATATTACTTCTATTTAAGAAAGATTTATTTTTTGCAGTAAATTCGACCAATTTTGACATGGCGATATACTCTCTTAACCAAAAAAACAAGAAGCACTAACAGATTCCGAATGTCCGAAAAACACACATCTATATTAACTCGTGATTCTTCCTAAATTTAGAAATTTATTTTAAGCTAAAATCTCTCACTAACAACCTAAAAACATTCTTAATTACAACAACAACGACCAACTAAAGACAGAAAAAATTGACCGACTGTAAAGGGAAAAAAAAACACAACAATCAATCAAACAAAGGGGAAAAAAAAACACATCTTCGAGACCAAACAAGCCCAATCTTATTCATCGACGCCTTCTCAATATGGCCGGAAGAGCAGCGATGCTCGTTAACGTTGGGACGGTTATAATGACCGTTTCGACCCTGGCTAGTTTGGTCGGAGGCTTCGGTGTGAATTGGGGCAACATCGCATCGCATCCGTTGAATCCTGATATTGTTGTTAGGATGCTTAAGGAAAATAAGATTAATAAAGTCAAGCTTTTTGACGCCGATTCATGGACGATGAATGCTTTGGCCGGTACGGGCATGGAGGTTATGGTCGGAATCCCTAATAACCTTCTTGAAACTCTAGCCGAAGATTACGATAATGCTAAAGATTGGGTCAAAGAAAATGTCACGGCGTACATGCGCAAGGATGGCGTCAACATCAAGTAATCCTCATATCTTTTCAACTTTTTTCTTTTCTTCTAATGCACATATTTGAATATGCGGTCCAACCATTTTGAAACATTCATTAGACGTTTATCGGACGCTGGAGCAGTCTTGTGTCAATTAGATAGACGTCTAGACAACTAATCAAACCAATTAATCATTTTTTTAACAATTTGATTAAAAATACGGATTGAGATCAGGTGATTGATGCCTTTTTTATATGAAAAAAATAATATATATAAAACAACTTTTTGTTGCTTAAAAACATGTATATGATGAATAAACTATATATCTTCTATATCGACTTGCAAGCCTACTCGGTCGTGGTTTTGAGGTTGATGTCGACCGCTTAGGATCGGACTAACTCATTCATTTATATGATTGCGCCATATATACATTTATAGGTACGTGGCCGTGGGGAATGAGCCGTTCTTGTCAGCATACAACGGATCGTTCTTGAAAACAACGTTTCCAGCGTTGAAGAACATTCACAGGGCGTTAAAAGAAGCTGGACATACCGATAAAATGAAAGCCACGATCCCACAGAATGCCGAAGTTTATCAATCAGCCAACGATAAGCCATCAGAAGGCGATTTCCGCAGCGACGTAAAGCAAACAATGCTCGACATCGTCAAGTTCTTCCACGATAACGATTTACCTTTCACAGTTAACATTTACCCTTTTCTTAGTCTTTACCTAAACGAACATTTTCCCGTCGAGTTCGCTTTTTTCGACGGTAAAGGTCGGACAATTCCTGATAACGGAAAGAATTACGATAACGTGTTTGATGCGAATTACGATACGCTAGTTTACGCGTTGAGGAAAGCTGGGATTAAAGAAATGAAGATTATCGTTGGGGAGGTAACTTGATAAGCAAGTTATTGATTGCTAGTTACCTATATCAAGAATGTTGAAATCGTTTATTTAACTTGGTTATTTTTTTTATGTAGGTTGGATGGCCAACGGATGGTCATAAATATGCCACGCCGAAGTTAGCAGAAAAATTCTATGCGGGACTTATGAAAAGACTTGCTGAGGATCGTGGGACTCCATTGAGACCTGAGAGATTAGAAGTTTATCTCTTCGGTTTCCTCGACGAAGACATGAAGAGCATTCTTCCGGGACCATTCGAGAGACATTGGGGAATTTTTAGGTAAATACTTTTCTCTTCATATAGAAAACTAGATTTCTCGAACGACACGTCACCTTTAAATTTTGTTGGCTTTCTGATTTACATATATAGACGTTCATATGCTCCGCATGACCGCATGGTAACAGCTATTCATATAGAGCTTCTTACTTCTTAAAACTTATTTAGTTAAGTACTAATATATATATACTATGCAAGCGTTACAAAATATAACGGCATTCGTCCATATACTAAAACCAATCTTTTAGCGTTTAGATATTATTTTGCAGGAATTTTATTAGTATTTTGATGTGTTTCCTTGTTCTATTACTTCACTATTTCGATGTTCTATCATTCACCTCCCACTATCATCATTACCAGTTATAACGTTCGAACTACTATTTTCTTACAACCCATAATGTTTGTTATTTATTTTACGTTTTTTACAAATAAAATTTTAATTTATGTTATATACTATATATGCACGTATTGGAATATAATTAGCAAAAACAAAACACCATTCACTGAGATTTTCGTTATTTCCAATATTTGTCCAACAGATATGATGGAACACCGAAGTTTATGCTAGATTTCACGGGAGAAGGACGCAAGATCGTACCCGTGGCAGCGAAAGGTGTGCAGTACTTAGATAAACAATGGTGCGTAGTGAACAAAGACACGATCAATCTAGATCAGGTTGCTCCGGACCTAGACTATGCGTGTTACCACGGTGACTGCACAGCGTTGGAGGGGGGTTCAACATGTAGTAATCTAGACAAAATCCAAAACATATCATATGCATTTAACATGTATTTCCAGATTCAGGGCCAAGACGTTAGGGCTTGTGATTTCAAAGGGGCTGCTATGATTACTAAGAACAATGCATCAGTGGGAAGTTGCTTGTTCCCTATTCAGATCGTCAGTGGAAGTGACGATTTCAGGATCAGCTTCCTGTTCGGAAGATTCATTGTCGTTGGACTTGTTCTTCTTGGATTGGTCACTGCTATATAATTTGTTTCTTTTTGTACTTTCGGGGGACGATTAATTGTCTATTTGTTGTTCGTTTAATAACGCATGAGTTAGTTGATTTCTATATGTTTTATAGATCGATATAATTAAAGCATATACTCGTTTATAGAGTTATTTTTCCATTTGAAATTCAATTTTGATTTGTGTGTAGATATATATGTTCATTATGTATACTCATGAGCGTTCAGTACGTTGTATCGTCATTTCACAAGTTTTATAATAATAAAACATTATATTATTCTGCGATTTCAGTGTTACATTAAATTTTGTCGACTGAAACAATTTTTCTCATCAAATTAAATCGATTTTATTTTTATTTATTACACCCATTATGTTCTAGATAGATATTTTGCACGCTTAGTGACATCAATGAAAAGACATGGATATTACGATAAATGCGGGTCGCTGAGAGTACTAAATGCTATTCGAGAGAGGGATGTGTGTATATGCCCCAGAGTGCTTTCATATTTTTCAATTTTTACTTTTCATTTTATTATATATATAAGAATATTGAGATTGTTGGGATTTGTAAAACGAAATAGATTACGCTGTATATATATGTTATCGAGATGACAATTGGAAGCGATCGAATGCGTCTGTACGTATAACAAAACCGATCATAATACATGGAAAAAAAACGAGGATCATATGATAATTTCTAATTTTGTTGGTACACAAATAATTAGTCTTGTACGAAATGATAAGTTATGATAATTGTGTAGTCATATCACTGCCATAATTAATGTAGTGAATGCTGCTGCTGACCATTCTGTTTCTTCTCTCCTTATTCCTCTTTAATTCTCCTACTTTTACTTAATTCTTTTAGGTCTTAACAGGTAAAGAGAGAGAGAGAGAGAGAGAGAGAGAGAGAGAGAGAGAGAGAGAGAGAGAGAGAAGAGGAAGAAGAAGAATAATCAAAGATTTGAGAGAGATATTGAAGCTTTTTTGTTGTTGTTTTCTTTCCGTTTTAAATATGGTATTTTTGTCTTCACGATATGCAATGAAACGAGATGTTGTAATCATTGTGATCATTACAATCCTAGTTTTGATCATTTTGTCGCGTTCAAGTTCGATTCAAGTTGGAAGCTTCATCACTACAAAAAGAAAGCATAATTTGAGCGTTGCTCGAGTACACGATTACAAGAATCATCACGAGTTTTTGATCACGGAGATGTCAATGTTTAATAAATTCAGACGAAGATCGTCTAAAATTCGGAGAAAAATCGACGGCAACGAAGAAGAAGAGAAACGACTTATCCCCGCAGGTCCAAATCCTTTGCACAACAGGTAGATTAATGAGAGATGCAAAACATACTTCGACTTCATAACTAGTTCGTTTGGACCATTGGAATATACTATATATTAGTTTGATTTTCAGATTAATATGTATTTTAAAGAGAGTATGTTCTGCAATATATACTTACAAGTTTCATTCCTCTTGTTGGATTAATACTAACTTTATATTATGGTAATGAAATGTGTTTTGACTTTTGACAAAAAAGATTGTAATGACATGTAAATAGACTTGCTCAACCGATAAGCAAAAGTCTTTAAGATTCAGCGTTCGAGTAACAAATGAAGAGGAAGGTAAATTAACCTGCCTTCGTTTCAAGCGCAAAAAAAAAATCTATGGAAACCAAGTCCAGATCATTTTGCTTATAATTTTTTTTTGTCAGATAGCTTTACTCTCAAGCCCTATTTTGTTGGGATGTGAATTTTGTTCCAGGTTTTACAAAGATAGTTTTTTTTTTTTAACTCAGTTTTCTTGGTTTGATGAAAAATAGTCTTAGAGCTTTTTTCCTAGTTGGAATTCAAGGAACATCAGTGTCAGTTTTATAATAAAATATATTTTCTAGCATACCGAAGGACGCATTTATTTATTTTCTGATAGGTGGTAGGCATTCATTATTTCATTAATATATCTCCATCACTTTCAAAGCAATACATAAAAAGATACTTGCAGTAGTACATATGTAATTTGTTTATTAGAGATTTACCCCCACAAAATAGTTTCTCTAGATTTGAACCCCACACTGGCATGTGTGTTGTGTTGACCTTTGACCAGCCGCCTCCAATCTGTTTCAGTCTTTCAGTTGATATTGTGGTTTTGCCTTGTACTGAAGTCTGAAACTTAAGTATCAATTTTTTTCAAACACCATCTGATTTCAGAGTTAAAGAAAAACACTATCTGATTTCAAAATTCTTAATCATTAGCATGTAGTCACTCAAACATGTAGTATTTATATGATTATCTCACATGTATTTTTCTAATAACAAAGCCACATCAAATGTTTCTGTTTTGTTTTTCTCTCTCTCTCTGTTGATTCAGTATTTCAGTTTGAACTTCTAACACAACAAAAGAGCAATTATTATTGTGGTGACAAACACAATTAACAGTGGCAGCAGGAAATTTCGGCTTACCTTCAAGACAAGATTAAAAGACCACTTTGGATCGTTGACTTGGGAATAGACTTGTGAAATCGTGTTCATGTATCCGTGGGTCAGTGCTAGGAGCTAGAAATTCTGGAAGGAAACAAAACGAATATTAAGAAAAAAATATATTATCTTTTGTCGACAATAACAACCGACGTGGGAATTACAGATATAGGCTTCCTATCAAAACTGGAGTATATATAATTGATAAGTTTTTTGAAAACATATAGATGTGTGTTGAGACCGATTTGTAAAACTAGTTATGGTAAATACGGATCGGATTAGTCAAATATAGGTATTTTTTTATATTACATTTGCATAAATAGATCAAACCCGATAGCCTTTGTTTTATAATCCTTTTTAACGAGAGTTAGGCCAAACAAATCGATAAAGTTTATCGCGATATCTCTAAAAGAATAATTACATTTTCAGAATTCAATAAGTCAGATCTTATTGTCTTACTTTACTGTGTATACTATAAGTACAGAAAGTCCTGTCTGTTTCAGACGCAGCAGAAGCAAACATACAGCTTGCATCCTCAGCCGTCGATCTAAATACAAAAATCAAAGTACCCACGTTATCGAGCACTAACGTTATCGTGGACCTCAACGGAGGCGATCATAACTCTAGAAGCAAAACTCATTACTTTAAGTGGAAGCTCACTTTTTCACCAATCCTGCCGTCTGTCCATACGTCATTCTGATGACGCCATCGTTCTCTTGTTTCACACGTGGCGTTGAAGCACCTTCCTAGTATCTACCCTGAAATTGCTTGTCATAAGTAGTAAATGTTTTATAATCTTATCTTTTAATTATCTTTCTTTACAAAATTAAAAAAGCTTCGTACATAATACCAATATACTTATATATTAATACCCATATAAATAAAAGACCATTCATCTCTTTGTCTCCCCTTCTTCACTTGCTCTACTAGTTCTTAGATGCTTTAAGATCTCTCTCTCTCTCTCTCTCAAATTTTATTTTCTGTATAAAAAAGTAAAGAAACATGAATATCTCTCAAAACCCTAGCCCTAATTTCACGTTCTTCTCCGATGAAAACTTTATTAATCCTTTCATGGATAATTTCGATTTCTCCAATTTGATGTTCGATGCTGATGAAGGAGGCAACAATGGATTCATCCAGGAGGAAACTTCATCTCCTACAAGCATCGTTTCGTCGGAGACATTTACCGGCGAAAGCGGCGGATCCGGCAGCGCAATAACGACGTTAAGTAAAAAGGAATCGACGTGAGTTTTAGTTATATTTGTTGGCTACCTAGATTCTTCTTAACCAAAACATTATTAAATTATATTAATGTGTATTGATTTGTTTTTTTAATAGTTTCGATTGCAAAAAAAATAGGGGAAGTAAAGACGGTGAGACGAAGGAGATCGGTCATAGAGTTGCATTTAGAACGAAATCAAAGATTGATGTGATGGATGATGGTTATAAATGGAGGAAATATGGGAAGAAATCTGTGAAGAACAACTCTAACAAGAGGTAATCATTTAATTTTAAAAGTTTAATAACTCATTTCATTTAGTTGTTGATTGATGATATCTCAAGTTGTTGTTTTTAAAAGTTAACATATGGTTGCTTGAGCATTTTCTATCATCATCTTGCAATTCTATTGTTATAGAATATATTCCACTAATTAACTAGATCATATCGTTATTTGAATACTGTTTAATGGTCCCGTACGTATTATCTACCAACCCACTTGTATTAAATTAGAGAATCCATATGCATCATTGTGTATGTTTTTGTTTATATGTATATATATACATAGCTTTCTGATTGATTAGAGGTAATTGACTAATTCATGGCTGACAATCACTCATCATATAGATCTTATTTTGACTCGCATAGATTCTATATTGACTCATAATCATTGAAGAAACAAAACAAATCTCCCGTCTTGAATACATATTTTGGAGATCAGTCTCGACTATTAATTAGGACCGTTCGTCTAATAGTTTATTGGTGGGAGATTTATTGAAGTAATTAAGACTAATAAACGGTGAATGGTTGTGAATATATGTATATAGGAATTACTACAAATGCTCAAGTGAAGGTTGCATGGTGAAGAAGAGAGTAGAAAGAGATGGTGAAGATGCAGCTTATGTGATTACAACCTATGAAGGAGTGCATAACCATGAGAGTCCATCACATGTCTATTACAATGACATGGTTTTGTCATATGATCACGATAACTGGAACCAACACTCTCTTCTTCGATCTATCCAACAAACATCTCCTCCATCTTGAGACTATAAAATTAGATACCTACCATCGTTATAATCTCAATGTATTGTTGCCTTGTGTAATTTGGTAGGTAAAATAAAGAAGTTAGTTATTTCGCTTATAATTGTTTTGATAATGTATGTGGTTATGAAACCTTGTGTAGTTATCTAGATATCAAAATATCAATGTATATATAGTTCCCGATTTGCAGTCTTGTGCTAATTAAGTTATCGTATATATATAATGTGTGTGGAATGTTTTTTTCTGCACGTTACTAACCGATACATGTCAGAGCAAGTATATATATGTATTACGTAACATGTGAGAACTGATCTCTTGTGGTAATGAAAGCTAAACAGAAAGCCACGTGATGGCATCCAATATGTATTTAATCATCACTTGAGTTCTATATGTATTTTGGAAAATAACCGAGGAAATGATTTAGGACTGAAACTCAGATTATTTTATCAGAGTTTGTGAATATTTTGATTGGTTGAGGACCTGAGGTCTATGGTTGGCTTAGAAGGTTTGTCAATGTTATTAAATCGTAATTTGCACAAGTTAAGCATGTATGTGTGTGGTGTGGTTTGGACTGTGGAATAAAAGCAGGTGAGAAACTTGTACCTCGAATTGAAAAGCCTGTCTGCCGTAACTTTTACGCGCCAGCGAGAGTCGAGAGATCAACTGGTCAACTATTCCGGTTTAACAAAAAACCATAAACTCGATTCCGGTTCCGGTTTCGGTTTGGGTGTCTAAACGCAGGGAAGGAAGTCGTTTCATTTGTTCTTCCGCCTAAATCTGAAACACTAGTAAATTCGAAGGAATCGAATCGGATACGAGTAAATGGATCTCTGATCTCTGATCCAAGATTCACTAAATCAAACAAGAAATTTGCAAATCGAGAGTTATCCGACGAGGAGGAAGACGAACCCTACTTGATTGATTTGGGTGTGAGAGAATTTTGATTCTGGTCAGACTCCGTTGGTTACTGATCTGAAAACCATAGGTTGCAAATCGAAGATCCGCTGCTTTTTCTCGATCGATTTTGGTATCCTTTTAGTATCGATTCCTTAGAAGGTGAAGAATCTGCATCCAGAGAGGATATGGAAGCTGTTTCTTCTGGTTTTGTTTTGACCTAATCTGGACAAAATAAGAAGAAAATGAAGTTTTGGAGGGAACGTGAAAGGGAAAACAAAGAGCACATCTTAGCGCCGTTATGTGGCCAAGTTCGAGTATTGGTGGTTGGTGATTCAGGTATATATTACAAAGCTCTACCCTTTATGTAGGTTTGGTTAGATCATGCCTGACTCAGGTGGATAGATTCTATGCATTGAGCTTTATCATTTATGTAAGACCTGAGAGTTTAGTCAACATTGTTTTCCTTAAGAGTCTGTTACTTACTGTCTTTGCTTTTACTCATGAGTCATATGGCAGATATGTCAATGTTTGAGCCCAAAAGTGTGAATTTTCTTTTCATATTTTGCATCATTGAGTTAGTTTTCATCTTTGAATCTCAAATCTTTTTTTGGTTAGGTGTTGGAAAAACATCGCTTGTACACCTCATCAACAAAGGTTCTTCTATCCATCGCCCATCTCAGACGATTGGATGCACAGTTGGTGTCAAGGTATCTTAACCGTCTCAAATGTTCTCATATTGGTGGTTGGTTATGGAGCGGAAGTTTTGAACCCCTTCATTTTTTTTTCTCCTACTTTTCCATTGTGTAGCATTTAACTTACGGGAGTCCATCTAGTTCTTCGAGTAGCATTCAAGGAGACTCAGAGAGAGATTTCTTTGTTGAACTCTGGGATGTATCAGGGCATGAGAGATACAAAGATTGCCGCTCACTCTTCTATTCACAAATCAACGGTCTCTCCTAAGCTATAATAATCCACGTTGTTTCATCCTTATTGTGTCTGAAACAATGCCATTAAAGCGATTAATTTAACTATTGCAGGAGTTATATTTGTTCATGATCTCTCTCAAAGAAGAACAAAAACAAGCTTGCAGAAATGGGCGTCTGAGGTTGCAGCGACTGGAACTTTTTCAGCCCCTCTTACCTCGGGAGGTCCTGGTGGTCTTCCTGTTCCATACATTGTTGTTGGAAACAAAGCAGATATCGCTGCAAAAGAAGGAACAAAAGGAAGCAGTGGAAACCTTGTTGATGCAGCTCGTCATTGGGTAGAGAAGCAAGGTTTGCTTTCCTCAAGTGAAGAACTTCCTCTCTTCGAAAGCTTTCCTGGTAATGGCGGTCTCATAGCGGTAAGTAACCTTTGTAGACTAATCACTAGTTTCTGTTAATCGAATTCAGTGTTCTGCTTTTAATTTATATGATCTGGTGGTGCTGGGATTTTCACACAGGCCGCTAAAGAAACCAGATACGATAAGGAAGCTTTGAACAAATTTTTCCGGATGGTTAGTGTCAATAAACATACCTTTCTTTCTGGTTACATCTCCAAAGTTCCCTTCTCTAAACGATAAAAACCATCCTGTGGTTTTTTTTTTACAGTTGATAAGACGAAGATATTTCTCAGACGAACTACCAACAGCTTCACCGTGGTCTATTTCGCCGGTTCCAACCTCATCATCCCAACGTTTAGACGAGATCACAAGTGATGACGATCAATTTTACAAGAGAACAAGGTAACAACGCTAAAAGCAAAGATTTATAAAGTCGGGTTTGGTCTTTACGGTTGATTGTTGCAGTTTACATGGAGATCCTTACAAGTACAACAACACGTTACCGCCACTTCCAGCACAACGCAACCTAACTCCGCCTCCTACGCTCTATCCGCAGCAACCGGTCTCTACTCCTGATAACTACGCTATCCCGAGATTCTCACTTTCGAGTGTACAAGAAACAAGCAACAATGGCAGCGCCAGATCTAAGCGAATGGATATTAACGTTTAAAAATAAATCTCTTATCGTTCCAAGAAAACTATGTTTTTGCGTTTGGATCTGTTATATTCTTTTTTGATTGTCCCATTCGTTTCTTCTTTCTTTCGGGTTGTAGGGTGGTATAAAGTGAATATGTGTGTAACCAAACTCTCTTTGGATTGTTCTTATAGCAAATTCTTTGACAGTTTTGTCTTTCGGTTATCATGTATTACTGTTTGAAACAGAATATAAACCAGTAAATGATTCACAAAATCATAATAATCTTTGTTGGTAGAAAGTTGACATTTTTTTTCATTGTAAAAGATTTATACCGAATGTTGGTTTACATCACAAAAGAACTCTTTTTGGTAATTATATAAAAAATATGGTATATTATTAAACTCAGAAATACTCCGTAGAGTTTAACAGAGATAGATAGAGCTACAGAAGCATTACGACAAGTTCAAAGCGACGAGAGTCGAGAGAAGACAACAAAAGGTATGTGACTTTGTGTCCCTTCCAATTTGCCTTTCCATGGAATCTTCTCTTTGAACTCTCTGAATTCTGGGTTTGTTAAAATCAGCTGAAAAATCCCTAATTTTCTGCCTCTCTTGTCGTGCAAAAACCCTAAACCCTTGGAATTATGAGATTTCGTCTTTCACTTACTTTTCTAATCTCTCATTTGATCCATTTTTACTTTTCTCCGTTGATTCATTTTGTATATTTTTTTAATTTAGGTTTCGAAATTGTTCATAGGGAAGAAGAAGCTCAAAACGAAAAAGCTTGGATTTTTAAATTCAGTTGCAAAGATATCAGATTAGAATCTTCCTTAAAATAACAACCTTTTCCTTTAACTTGTGTTGTTGATTCATTTCTATAATGCGCAGTGTGACTAAAGTTTAAGTCTTTAACAAGAGAAATGGTGGAAGTGTGGTGGCCACTGTTAGCAGCAGCAGTGCCTGCGTTAATTGGAGGTCAAGCATTGAGGATAAAGAAGAGACGCGGTGAAGAAGAGAGGATCAAGAGTGCTCGAGGGAGAGAGAAGAGCTCTGATGAAATCTTTGTCTGTGAAAGAGTTTGCACTTCTAAAAGAATGTTGAAAAAGGTTGGAGCTTTCTCTAAAGATCCGATTCCCGACACTTGTGTTACTGTCTGCGGCGTATCTGAACTTGACGCTTGCTCTGATGCTTGTGCTCGAACCGTCTGCGTTAACCAGCATCAAGTTGCTAATTGGAATGACATTTGTCTTAGAAGATGTCAAAGTGAGTGTCTTAAGCTCTCTTCTTCTTCTTCTTCTCGTTCTTCTTGAAATGTTTAGAATTCGAATCTCTCTTGTGTTGTTTAAGACTGAGTCTGGAAGATATGATTGGTTTCTTTTGGAATGGAAATGGTATTTCAATCTGAACTTTTTTTATAACATTATGAGCGGATTACATTTCATCATGTGAAGTTTGTTTGGTAACTTTCTCAGCTGTTTTTTGAACTACTTCTCCTACAGCACCTCCTGCTAGTTTTGCAGACTCTTCGATTGCTTCTTTGCTTACTTCAAGACTCCTTGTCGCCGCCTCTTTCACTTTCTCTCCTTTCTCTTCTCCTTCTTCCTCCTCGTTGTTTTTGTCGCTGTTTCTTCTGAAACTGTCACACAACAAAACATGACTAATTTTGAAGAAAACCCAAGATTATAGTATAGGAATGCTTGTTTGTTTACTCTAGATTTGGAGGGTAAAGCTTCATTTGGATCTTCTGCATTGCACCTTGAACCAATTCCCAAGAACTCGGAGGAAATTTCTTGCCAAAAATCCCACATATGATCTTTATAAGTGACGGATTCTCTTCTTTCTTGGCGACACCATCATCTTCCGCTCCCTCTGTAGCTACCGGTAAAATCCCCCCCAGAGATCAGGATGATGACGAAGAAGAATGAGGAAACGAATCTGATTTTTCTTGTTACGCTCATGTCCATATATTAATTAAAAAGCTTCAGAGAATCAAAAAAGGGGGCCAAGAGGAAATGATAGAAGAGAGACGAGAGAGAGAGTTGGCGCCATGTTTCACGCATCAAGAGAAGCAGATCACACTTTTCGTTTGAACGGTTCTTGCGTAATAGCTACATTGACTTTAAAGCAAACTAAATCAAAACTAATCCAATAAAAGCATCTGTCTTTTGATTAATTAAACATTACATGACCAATCTTTTTACAAAAACCAAAGAAAAAGATTCGGTCTTTGTCTCGCATATAAATAGGCAAAAAAACAAAAGACAAAATTTGAGCAGCTCCCTCTTCTTGGGAACCTGTCCTGAAACAGTTGAAGAAGATATCTCCATGGCGCATTTGCCTTCTTGATCAAAAGCATATCTTTGTCCAGATTCTTAGCTATAATCATCACTTCACCAGATATTCTCAACCAATCAAAGGATTACTTCATTTGAAGAAGCTAGCATGATCAAGATTCATAGGTTTCTCATATTGTACTGCTATAGACTCCTCAGAAACAACCCAATCGCCATTCACCGCGGTTGCGCAGCTCTGCAAAACAGTTAACATCAAGCTCCAAAATGATTGAAACAAAAAGATTTTTACTGAATTTATTGGAATATAAGAAGATCCCATCAGAATAAAATGTACCTTGGAACAAGTGTAAACAATAAGTGTCATCCAATCCCAGTTATCCAATGATTGCTTAATCCCTTCATTAACAACAGCTTCATGCAGAAAATATATCAAAGGAGACATGAGTTGCATCTCAAAGAGCATCGGAGAGTCGCAATGCCTGCACTTATCAGGAGATTTCAGGTCTTCGGTGGCTAGTAATGGTTTGCCTCCATATGAGTACCTGACCATGAGAGAACATTAGACCAATGTTCAAAATCGTTGAGGAAGATACGAGCCGAATTATGATGATTACCTGAAACATTGCTGAGGGTTTGCATCTAGCCGTTTTTGGAACTTAAGGTAAGTTCTATCTGCATTCAAAGCTTTGTCATACTCATATTTCTCATCCTCCCAGACTTCTTCGGTTTCACTCTCATTGTTGTTGCTAGTTTCTTTATCCTTAATGGACAAGGAAGAATAGTTCATGGAGAAACGATCGACATTCTCTTTTGAGACGTTCTCTTCCTTTGCATAAATGTAGAAGCAGGGAACCACCGAACCAGTCTCAACTTTAATCTGATCCACAACTCTCGTGGAAGGCGAAGGCTTTGCTTTAGTCCCTGAACTAGTAGCACTGCCACTTGGTCTACTCTTCGGTTTCTTCGAGTTGGAAGCAACAGTAGTAGCAGCTTCCGCAATGGCTTTAGCTAAACTCTCAAAATCAAAATCTTCATCATCATCATCACCACCGTCTAACCAATGAGTTTTAGTAGCTGTATTCACAGGCGAGGCAACCGGAAGATCCGCTATTTGAATAGTTTCCTTCTTTTCTACAGCTTTCTGAACGCTTAAAGCTCTCCAGCTGAAGGCAAAACCAATTGAGACATTTAAGTAACAAAGTTTCAGACTTTGATCATTCTCGAGTAATTAGGAGAAGGAAAAGACAAAACCTTTGTTCAGAAGTTCCACATTTAGGCACCAAGCAACCGAATATATAGAGGGTACGCTCTTTGATGTCCGAATTCTCAGTTGAGATTGGGGCGTACACCTGAGCTACAAGGGAAAGTTTACATCCGCAGGAACAACAGTTGAGTAGTTGTGGTCTCAGTACATCAGCCGGTAATGATGGCCAATCCTACAAGCAGACTAGGACCAATCAAAACCCAGAAAGGAAAAATTTGAAATTTCTGTGAAGAAGAAAAAAAGAGCGGCGAACAGAGAGAGAGAGAGAGAGAGGAGAAGGAGTGTTACCGGAAGACCTCCGATTTTAGTTGTGTAGTGATCAGAAACCTCAAGCTCGTCTTCTGCCCACTGTCCAGGCAAGCCCAGAAGAACTCCGACCATGATAAGAGCTCTCCGGTCAAAGCAGAATAGAGATCTTGGTACAAGGTTTCGAAACAAACACTGAGGACGAACAGAGAGAGAGAATAAAAGCAGTTAGGGCTTCCAATCGAACCAATTCGAATTAAATGACTTTCAATCGAACCAATTCGAATTAAATGACTTTCAATCGAACCAATTGGTTTTGATTCAACTTTGAAATATTTTAAATTTGACGGCTTAATTGGCGGTTCGGTTCAATTAAACTATTCATGCCACTAGTAAACTTGATTCATACACATTGCGTTTCTAAGAGTATTATTATTGAAGATTCTAAACATATTTTAATTAAAATTTTAATAAAAAAAAATAGGAATTGATGATAAAATAAAATAACAGTCTCTAAAAAGAGATACTTAACCTCATTTATAGTAATGATTAAATATACTTTTTTACTATTGATTCAATTTTTCTTAATTTAATTATTATATTAAAATAATAATATAAATATAATAAAAATTTCACTATAGATTTTTAAAGGATAATCATGCTCTAAAACAACTGATTCAAATATTACCAAGATATGGAACTTGTTGATTCTATCTTATAAAAATCTGACTCCTTATATTTTTAATCAGTTCCATCTCTTGGAGTTTTAATCAGTTCCATCTCTTGGAGTTCTTGGTGGCCTTTGATCTGTGTTTAGCGAGTGTATACGATTGCCTCCTCTGTTTCTTCCTCGCTTCTTTCTCAGCTCTGGACATGAGTTTAGGAAATATTCTGTGTCTAGCCACTGAAAGCCATTGCATCTTCTGTTTCTTCATCTCAGCTTTTGACATGTATCTAGCAATTGATTTCTGTTGAGCCTGTCTTTGCAATGGTTGCAACTTGAGCTTCAGCCTCGCATTTTCCTCGGCCTTTGACATCCAACGCTTTGCTTTCACCTTTGGACCTTTCTTTTTAAGCTCTGCTTCTCTCTCTAGCTCTATTTCTCTAGCTTCCAGATTCTTGTACATGTAATACTGTGAGAGAAAGGGAATCCACAACACATTCAAACAAATATGGCACAAGTTAAAATAAACCGGAGATATCAAATTATACAGACTGTACATCGTAGTCGCCTGTGTAATCTTGCAAACAGCCATCTTCAACTTCTATGACTCTGTCAGCGATTTGTTTGATGAAATATCTATCGTGAGAGACCGCGATGACTGTGCCTTGGTACTCGTTTATCGCTTCCTGATTTCACAGAAACATCCAGAGATTTAAAGACCTCGAGCATTTTTAATTTTCAAGTTTCCAAGAAAGAGAATTAACCTCGAGCATTTCTTTTGAAGGAATGTCTAAGTGATTGGTTGGTTCGTCCAAGACGAGTAAAGTCGATGGCGTCACCATGAAATTGCATAAAGCAAGGCGCGCTTTCTCACCACCGCTTAAAAGAGAGACCTTTTGGTCAAGCATGTCGGCTTTGAAGTTGCAACGTCCAAGAAGACATTTTATGTCATCACTTCTCCAGTCTTGTGCAGCTCCAACTACTGTTTCAAGCACTGTTTTATCCATGTCGAGAACCTCGGCCTACAACCACCAAATTGTCTCCAATCAATCTTTAAGCTCTTTCATTAGCTGATCAATATGTNAGCCGATCAAATATGAAAGTGAAAACAAACCTGATTCTGTTCAAAGTAGTTTGGCAGTACATTGTAATCTCCAAGAATAATTTGGCCTTTCATAGGCTTCTCTAAACCCATAATTAGCTTCAATAACGTACTCTTCCCGCTACCGTTGGCGCCAATAATAACGATTTTCTCTCCTCTTTCTATTGCTAGATTAGCCTTTTTAAATACCTTCTGCTTACAAGCAATATAGGAAGTGTTAAAGTTGTGGTATTATTGTCATGATGAATTTGATTCTCTAGTAGTAACTTCACCTTGTCCTCCAAGAAACCAAACTCAATGTCTTTAACCGTGACTACCGATCTTCCACTTGTTCCGCGCTCCGGAAACCTGATTGGCCTCTGCTTCCGCTGATATGGATTCTCTATTAGCTCCTCTACTTCTTCTTGCAGCTCCCCTAGTTTCTGTTTGGTAAAAAAGACATATAATAAAGTACTTAAAAAGAGCAAGCAAGAGCAGGCCAGAATAATGGCAAATGATTCTTCAAATTAGAAGCTTTTTATTTTTTTTTTGGCAAATTGCTAACCTTTCCTGCAGCAGAAGCATGACTAAGACTAGTTATTAAGTCTTTAGTTGCTTCCATCTCAACCTGTTGGTCTTTCCGCTGATAGGGCTTCTCTATTAGCTCCTCTAGTTTCTGTTTGTTATAAGCCACATATAAGCTTAAAGTAGTTAGGATAGTAAAAAAAGCAAGCCATAATAATTAATGGCAATGATTCTTCAAACTAGNAGAAAAATTTTTTTTTTTTTTTTTTTTTTGTTTTTTGGCAAAATGTTAACCTTTCCTGCAGTAGAAACACGACCAAAGCGAGCTAGAAAATCCCCAGTTGCTTTCTTCTCTTCTTTTTGCAGCTCCTTTAGTTTCTGTTTGTTATAAAACACATACAAGTTAAAGTCGTTGAAAGATAATAAAAAGAGCAAGCCAGAATAATTAATGGCAATGATTTTGCAAACTAGAAGCTTTTTCATTTTGTTTATTTTTTTTGGCGAAAACCTTTGCTGCAGTAGAAGCATGACCAAGGCGAGCTATTAAGTCCTTAGTTTCTTCCGTCTCTTCGTCTTGCAGCTTAAAGTAGTTCAGATAATAAAAGACCAAGCCAGAATAAGTAATGGCAAGGATTTTGCAAATTAAAAGCTTTTTTTTTTTTGTGGCAAATTGCTAACCTTTCCTGCACGACCAAGGCTAGCTATTAAGTGCTGATCAATTCCTTCCATATCTTTGTCTTGCAGCTCCGTTAGTTTCTGTTTGTTATAAAACACACATAAGCTTAAAGTAGTTCAGATTATAAAAAGATGAAGCCAGAATATGGCAACGACTCTGCAAATTAGAAGCTTTTTTTGTTTTGTTTTGTTTTTTTTTTGGCAAATTACTAACCTTTGCTGCAGTAGAAGCACGACCAAGGCTAGCTATTAAGTCCTTAGTTGCTTCCATCTCAATCTGTTGGTTTTTCTGCTGATATCGCTTCTCCTCTTTTTCTTGCAGCTCCTCTAGTTTCTGTTTGTTATAAAACACAATGATTCTGCAATTAGAAGCTTTCTATTTTGTTTTGTTTATTTTTTGGCAAATTGCTAACCTTTGCTGCATTGGAAGCACGACCAAGGCTAGCTATTAAGTCCTTAGTTTCTTTTATCCTTTGCAGAGCCCTTTGCTGAGTTTCGATCCAGATTGCCTTTGAGAGTACATAGTGAGAGTAGTTACCCTCGAATGTCCTCGACTTACCCATCTCAATTTCCACAATCTTGGTGCACAATTGATCAAGAAAGGCCCTGTCATGTGATATTAGAACCATTGGCACCTCTTTCTCTTGCAAATAACCTTCAAGCCACTCAATAGTATCAAGATCCACATGATTCGTAGGCTCATCAAGTAGCAGCAAATCTGGATCCTAGTCACAGAAACGCACAATTCACGTTAGCAACTCAGTGTTTTGATATGTTCAATAAATTTGAAAGGATAAAAGCCTAAAAATCAATCATTCATACCTGAAGCAAAACCTTCCCAAGTGACATTCTCATTTGCCATCCACCGCTAAAAGAATCCACAAGCCTATCTTCATCCTCTGGTTCAAACCCTAATGCCGTCATCATTTCACTTACCTTGGCATTGACGTTATATAGTTTCACGGCCTGTGCTCGTCTCTCAAACAAACCAAATACGTCCTTGTTCACTATATCTAGCTCCTCCGTTATCTCTATTTCCTCATTGAAAGCGCTCATGAACTCTTCCTTCACCGTCCTGCTCATCGAAACGTCGAACTCCTGGCTCAAGAAGGCGACTTTCATATCCGGTTTGGCCTTGATTACATTACCTGAATCAGGTTCTTCTTGACCAGTGATTATCCTGAGCTGGGTTGTCTTCCCTGCTCCGTTCACTCCCACTAACCCTACTTTTTCCCCTCTTTTCACTTCCCAGCTCACATCCTTAAGCACCGTCACGCCTTTGTAGCTCTTCCTTATGTTCTCCAGCCTCACACCTGAAGAAATCCCAGAAGCACCGGTTTTCGGTTGGGTCGAGAAAAGTAGCGGTTCGATGTCGTCTTGACGCTCTTTCACAGACGTCTCGAGGCTGACTGTGGAAACTTGCGATCTGATGGTAAGGAATTGGCGTCTAAGGTTGAACATGGAAGAGCTTTTGATGAAACTAGATGTGACTGGGGGTGGGCAAGGACGGAGACCGGTGAAGAGAGTGGAACGGAGGTCGAGCGCCTGGAGATTCGTTGATAAACCCATGTCTTTTGTTGCAAGGGACGTCTAATGATAGAGAAAATATTGTGGATAGCCACTGAAGAAGCAGCGGCAGAGGAACAACTATTTGTTGTTTTCAAACGTTTTAGTGTCCGCCAACCCTAATGAAAGCAGATTACTTGTTGGGGAAGTCTGAAAGTTGTTTCGCGACTTCGAAGAAGAAAAGGTAGAAACTTTAAAATCCGTTTTATTAATGCTCTTCAATTACCTTTGGAAGCTTACCCGTGATCTTAGAATGAATAAAGGTAGAAATTTAGGTTGATATAGTTTTTTGGTGTTTCTGTTTAAGCTGTTTGGAATTTTTTCATAATTTTCCAAACTTAAAAAGGAAAAAAAAACAAAAAAAGGAATTCGTAATGTTCCAAAAAAGGAAATTGGGACATTAGTTCTCGAGGACGCGCGCATTTGTTCTCTATATATACATATTAGTTATAGGGTTAACCAATGATTTCAGAAGATGAAAGTAATCAAAGATTTCATGGTAGAACAACTTGAACGGGAAGAAGTCATGGTAGAACCACTTGAATCGGAAGAAGTCACGGTAAAACCAATTGAACCGGAAGAAGTCACGGTAAAACCAATTGAACCGGAAGAAGTCACGGTAAAACCAATTGAACCGGAAGAAGTCGTGGTAAAAGTAAAACCAATTGAAGCGGTATTAGTAAAGCTTTTGGGGCACGGTTCGTACGGCTCCGTCTATCTTTACCATTGCAGAAGAAACCACTTCTACTGGGCAATAAAGACGACCAATAAGGAAGAATCATCACGCGATGCTCTCGAAGATGAGTTTGAAATCCTGTTGGAACTAAGAGGCTGTCCTGGGATCGTGCAGTTGTTGGATGGACATATAGTTGAACGAAACCGTCCCGATGGAAGCAGTGTCTACATGATAAGTATGGAGTATGCATCTGGTGGTTCTCTAACTGATTATATGCGAAACAGAAAACATCCATTGTCTGATTCGACCATCAGAGATTTCACTCGCATGATACTCCGGGGACTAGTCTCGATTCACAGTAAGGGTTATGTCCATTGCGATCTTAAACCGGACAATATTCTTGTCTTTCCAAGTAAGCACCTAAATTCATGGGATCGCTCATACGAACTGAAGATTGCGGATTTCGGATTGTCGATGGAAGCCGGAGGTTTTGCTTATTGTTGGGAAGTTGATCATCCCTTCTTGGGTACGCCTAGATACATGTCGCCGGATTCAGTCATCGACGGCAACGTCGAGAAAGCCCTAGATCTGTGGTCCTTAGGCTGCATTGTTCTGGAGATGTATACCGGCAAGGGGCCGTGGTCTGGGGTAAGTCGTAAAGATCTTCAGGGTCTTTTAGCGAAGGAGCAAGCACCCGAGGTTCCAGACACTTTGCCGTGCGACGCAAGGCAGTTTCTTGACAAGTGTTTGGCCATCAAACCTATGGACAGGGGAAGCGCTTCCGAGTTGTTGTTGCATCCGTTTTTGATCAGAGATGATAAGAAGATCCGAGAGAGGAGCCGGGTGAGCTTGAGTACTATAGAATCGATCAGAGAATCTCTGGAGCGATTTGAACTTGCTACTAAGAAAAACAAGTTTCCATTGGTGTCGATAAGAAATAGCGGCAGGTGTTCGAATGCTGTTTCCACCTCCGACGGAAATCGAAAGATATCCCAAAGATGAAAACTGTTCAAGAAAATATCAACTATAAATGTAGACTTGTTTTAATCTTGTTCAATTTTAATTTCGTTTTAGTGACCGTAGTTTAATAAAAATAAATAATAATTTCATTTTCGCTACTGGATTGGGTGGATTACTAATTTATTATGCTAAAAATGCGGTTTCATCGATACAACGGTTTCTTCTGATTGGTTTTAATTGAATTCAACGACTTTCAATTGAACCAGTTGGTTTTCCCTTTAAATATTGTCACCTGGACCTGGCAGTTAATTGGCTCAATCAAAAAACAAAATTTCGGTTGGCTTTGGTTCACAGGAACAAGAGAACATCTTGATTCATCCACCCCACTAGTAACAAATGAATTGATTCTAAACTGAGTCAACCTCTAATCCATTTTTGAGACAGTAAAGTTTCTTAATTTACCCAATGGGGATTCAAATGTTAAAGAAACACTGATACTCTCTCCATTTCTAAAAGTTTAGCTATACATAATTCCACAATAAAGATGGTGCAACTGTAAGAAGACTTCTCTTATAAATCTCTGACTCCTTTTCAGTATTCAGTTCCATCTCTTGGAATTCTTGCTGGCCTTTGATTTCTGTTTAGCCTGTTGAAACGCCTGCATCTTCTGCTTCTTCCTCGCTTCTTTCTCAGCTTTTGACATCTTTGATTTCGCCTTTATTTTTGGAGCTTTCTCTTCTAGCTCTGCTTCTCTCTCTAGTGCCTTGGCTCTAGCTTCCAGGTTCTTCTCCAAGTAATACTGCAAGAGAGAATTCACACATTCAACACAAATATGCACAAGTTAAAGACAGAGAGATCAACTTATACTTGCAAACTACGAGATGCGGTTTGGACCGTACATTGTAGTCGCCTGCGTAATCTTCCAAACAACCATCTTCGACTTCTATGACTCTGTTAACGATTTGTTTGATGAAGTATCGATCGTGTGAGACCGCGATGACTGTACCTTGGTACTCGTTTATCGCTTCCTGGTTCACAGAAAGATAGAGAATTTAGCATCTTTCCAAGTCCAGAGAACAGCTATTGTAACTGTATCAAAGAGTTTTAAGAAAGAGTGAAACCGAGTTGACCTCGAGCATTTCTTTTGAAGGAATGTCCAAGTGATTGGTTGGTTCGTCCAAAACGAGTAGATTCGATGGGGTCACCATGAATTTGCAGAACGCAAGGCGTGCTTTCTCACCACCACTTAACAGAGAGACCTTTCGATCAAGCATGTCAGCTTTGAAGTTGCAACGTCCAAGAAGACCTTTTATATCATCACTTCTCCAGTCTTCTGCAGCTTCACAAACTGTTTCAAGCACTGTTTTATCCAAATCAAGAACCTCGGCCTAGCAAAAACAAAAAAAAACCAAAATCATGTCAAGAGACTACTAACTTACCTATCCCAATTGTTTAGCTATAACCAGTGAAACAGACCTGATTCTGTTCAAAGTAGTTTGGCACTACATTGTGCTCTCCAAGAATAACTTCACCTTTCACTGGCTTCTCTAAACCCATAATTAGCTTCAGTAACGTACTTTTCCCGCACCCGTTCGGGCCGATAATAGCAATTTTTTCTCCTCTTTCTATAGCTAGATTAGCCTTCTTAAATAGCATCTGGTTTGCAAGAATAGACATTTTTCACAGGGTCAAACATAAGCATCAAGGATTCATCCCCATTGTCATAACGTTGATTCTAGTAACTCACCTTATCCTCGAAACCAAAATCAATGTTTTTAACCGTGACTACAGATCTTCCACTTGTTCCACGCTCTGGAAACCTAATTTTCATCTGCTTCCGCTGAAATGGCTTCTCTATTAGCTCTTGTTCTTGCAGCTTCTCTAGTTTCTGTTATAAACCAGATAAAAGGAAAACATAAGCTTAAACTTGTCGAGCCATTTCATAGATAAAAGAGAAAGCTAGAGTAGTGACACAGCAGTTACTCTTAGGAAAATGTAGAAGCATTTCAATGGCTAATGACGCCACAGCAATTACGGTAATAGAAGCACGGCCAGAGTTTGTTTGCTAACCTTTTCGGCAGTAGAAGCACGGCCAGAATTTGCACCCGCGCCAAGCCTAGTGATTAAGCCCTTCTGAGTTTCAATCTCTTTTTGTTGCTTTTCCCAAGCTGCGTTCTGAGTTTCGATCCACTCTGCCTTTGAGATGACATACTGAGAGTAGTTACCCTCGAATGTCCTGGAAACACCCATCTCAGTTTCCACAATTTTGGTACACAACTGATCAAGGAAGGCTCTGTCGTGTGAAATTATAACCATAGGCACCTCTTGCTTTTGCAAATAACCTTCAAGCCACTCGATAGTATCAAGATCCAAATGGTTTGTAGGCTCATCAAGTAGCAGCAAATCAGGATCCTACTCACACAATTCACATTTATCTTTTAATGACAAAGCCACTCAATGTTCAACCAAAATTCAAAGGATAAAAAGCTAAAGAATGAATGATTCATTCATACCTGAAGCAAAATCTTTCCAAGTGACATCCTCATTTGCCATCCACCACTAAAGGAAGCAACAAGCCTATCAGCATCCTCAGGAGCAAACCCCAATTCGGGCATGAGCTTACTGATCTTAGCATCAACGGTATCCAAATTCACAGCTTGAGCTCGTCTCTGCAACAAATCAAACTCGTCCAATAATCTTCCCATAAGGTCCAAATCATCAACAGACCCTTCGATAGCCTTCTGAACTTTCTCCAGCTTCTCAGTTATCTCCATCTCTTCCTTGAAAGCACTCATGAACTCTTCCTTCACCGTCCTACTCATCGAAACCTCGAACTCCTGGCTCAAGAAAGCGACTTTCATATCGTGTTTGGCCTTGATTACGTTACCCGAATCAGGTTCTTCTTGACCAGTGATTATCCTAAGCTGGGTCGTCTTCCCAGCTCCGTTCACTCCCACAAGCCCAACTTTTTCCCCTCTTTTCACCTCCCAGCTCACGTCCTTAAGCACCGTCACGCCTTTGTAGCTCTTCCTAATGTTCTCCAGCTTCACGCCTGACGAAACCCCAGAAGCGCCGGATTTCGAATTCTTCCCATTTCGTTTCCGGTCGGAGTCCTGTTGGGTGGTTGGGGTAGAGAAAAGGGACTCGATGTCGTCTTCTCGCTCTTTCACAGACGTCTCGAGGCTGATTGTGGAGACTTGGGCTCTGATGGTGGTGGTGGTTTCGCGTCTAGGGTTCGAAAGGGATGAGATTTTGATGAAACTAGATGTGACTGGTGATGGGCAAGGACGGAGACCCGTGAAGAAGGTGGAACGGAGGTCGAGGCTGTGGAGATTCGTCGATAACCCCATGCTTCTTTTGTGTAGCGAGAGAGAGGAAAGTGTGGATTTTTGGAGAAGAAGAAGCAATCAATCTCGCAAGAGAATCTCTCGCTCTACTGAAGAAGAAGCAGAGGAAGAAGAAACTCTCTCGAGAGAGTGCTCTGATAAGAGTTTTGTCTATCTCAACGTTGCCAAGAGATATTCCTTTTATTTTATTTTTGTGTTAATTTCTTAGTTTGCGTATTTTCTTTTTCTCTTGTTCCTTTTTTTCTCCCATCTATTCCAAAATATACATCATCATCATAAATAAAATCAAAAATCAATAGAAGATAACAAAACTTATCATAAATTTTTTGAGCGACGAAGAATCAGCCATGTTTTTGTTAGAGAAAACGAACGGTATATATGTTGTGAAATGCAATTGCATCTTTCTAAATTCTCTGCTATCATCATTAGCCATCCTTAGTCTGGTAGATATTATGTTAGCTCGCCATTATCATTCCTTAATAAGTTGTTTATATTTATCGATGCCAAGAGAAAAAGTTATAAATGAATTCGAATATTCATTTTTGTTATTTTTCTGAGTTTTCTGCTATATCTTAAAGTCAATAATTAATTATGAAATATGGACAAATGACACAAAAAGACATAACAATGTTGTGGTTGTGGGAGAAGAGATGGTTGAAGATAACACTGCGAAATCCGTTGAAGTTACCTCTTTGTGGTTCATATAACTCCTTTGAACAAAAGACGCTTCTCACAATCTGCCACTTGTCGACCTACAACACCAGCCATGTAAGCTGCTCTGTGGATGTCATTACGCCACCAAATTTGTTTGGGTTTCTATTTTCCTTTGGATATCATATCAGTTTTCTTATTTCAAAGGTTTTTTTTTGGATTAGTCGCAAATCCCGGGAGAAAAGGCTAGAACTAACCTCCCGACCCGAACGTTAAAAGGAAGTAGAGTACTCTTTACTGTTTATATAAAGGGTATCATGCAATCAATTATAAAACAATCGGCATCTCTGTATATTAATATCATGCAATCGGCTGACAACATTAAACATGAGGTTTATAGTACATGTTAATCGCCTCCATGATTGTATATCTGACCAAACTAAGTCGTACTTCTATTTTTATTAACTAATTTTAGACTTTTGTTTTTGTTAATGGACACAGATTCACTAGCGATAGATAGTCGGCGAGGTTTGATTTATTTAACAAAACACAATCTAGTTATGCAATGGCTTTTCTTTTCTGTCAATAGGTGATGATTTTCTTTTTTTTTTAGTGGAGTGTGTGTAATTCACTAATTCTGAAGAAAGGAAGAAATCAACAAATCGAGTTTTGATACTAATTTGCTTAATATAAGTGTTTATAAAATATTAGATTAGATCTGAAAATTATTTGCCAGCCTTCCAAATCAAAACCAGTAAAATAACTTATGTTTTATATCAAAAATTCATATCCATATTCAATAGCGAGACCATCAAAACCACGTCGTTCACAGAAGATGGAAGCAAAAAGCTGACGCGGATAAAGCGTGTGCGTGTCCCAGAGAATGGCACTATTAGTAATTAGTTCAGAAAAGCTTACCTTATTGTGAGAGAAAAAATACAGAAAGAAAATAAAATAAAAATATTTGATATGTTGTGTAACAGTGCAGTCGTCCCACCCAATCGAGCTGTGATTTTGCTGTATTAAATCTTGCATACACCTCTTCCCTTTAGCAGCTTTCTTATATATTTATCTCTGTGTCCACCACCATCTTCCTTGCTCCCAAAGATCATCTTTTCTCATTCATTCTCTCTACAGCTTTTTGATCATATGGAGGATTCAAAGGAGGTTTTAAATCTCTCAAAACCCTTCTTCTCTTTTCTTTGTGCATGGATCAAATCCGTTTTACACAGTGAATTTTCACAACCTGTTTCTGAATTAGTCTCTGATTGATCCAAGTCGTGATAACCGTTTTTGCGTGTCTCAAAAATCACAACTTTCAATCTATTTTTTTTGTATTTTGTTGTTGGCAGAACAAGAACGCGCCATGGCTATCAGTACCACAGTTTGGAGATTGGGATCAGAAAGGAGGAACCATTCCTGATTACTCAATGGATTTCTCGAAGATCAGAGAGATGAGGAAACAGAACAAGAGAGATCCTTCTCGAGCCAGTCTTGGCAATGAAGAAGACCTCATTAACCCTTTTCATAACCAACCCACTTCGGTTGATAAAACTAAGGCTAAGCTCACGACTGTTCACAGTGACAACAACATAACTCACAACGACTTCTCTCACCACCAGCCACATCCTCCTTCTGTAAGAGACTACTTACTTCTTTTCAGTTTTTGTTTCTACCTTGAAGATTCTTTTTCTTCTATGTGTGCTTTATCCCAGTTGATTGATTGATTGATTGTGTGTTCTGGATCAGCTCCTCTGACCCGTTGTTAGGTTATGGAATCTAACTTTGTAGCACTATATTTTGCTTACGCGTTGTTTGTTCTTGTTAGTTGATCATGTGCCTGGACATTCATCAAAAGCTCAAAACTTTTAGATTTTTTAAGTTTCGATTGAGGTACATGTGTATACACTTGAATTTCCATCTTAACATTCATTTTTGTCGATTCGGGTGTACATGATCTGGATGATTGGTTGTCTTGAAACCGGTAGGTAGGTATTTTTAATTTGGTTAGGTTGTGGAATCTAATATAGTGGCGTTATATGGTTAGATTTCGGGTCACACATTGTATGCTTTAGTTTACCCTTTTTTCTTTTCAAAAGTTCAGACTTTTCTTTTCAGGTTTTGACTGAGTTGTGTCTATATGAATTGGATGATTGTGTTGTTGGATTATAGCTGTGTGTGCTCATTTGATGTGGGCCTTACCTTCTTGGGTTGGTTTGCTTATGGAATCTAACTTCGTAAGCATTATATGGATATTTCTAGCAATTGGGTGAATGTGGTGATGTGGTCCTTCAGTGTTTGGTCTAGTTAGTTGCCTAATGCTATTTACATCTACACATGATGTTAATACCCCACCAACCTTCATATTTTGAGTATATATTAGATCTGGAGCTAGATTGGACATGGTAGTGAGTTTATAATTATATCGTTAGAGAATCACATCTAAGAAATGAAATATGAGTTAGGATTATGGTTTTTCATCCAGAATGATATAAAGGTGAAAATTCATTTCAATTATACTAGTCGTTAGAGGTGGATAATACGGTTTGTTTTTCGGTTTTATAACAGAATTGTTGATTCTATTAATAATACTAATAGAAGAAAAATACATTACCCTACGACTAAGAATTATGATTTTAATATAGTTGTTGTAATGGTTTCTTTCAATCAAAGTAAAGCATAATCCTTTATGAGATAAAAAATGTATGGCTTTTATCTTTTTGTGCCTACCATGTGAACTGAACTGACATAAATTATAGTATTTTCTTTTTGGGGATAAGACATTCGTAATCTTACGTGTAAATATGACTTTGGGACAGACGAGGAGAGGAATCTTCAGCTGCTTCAACTGCTGCGTTAAAGCTTGAAAGTATTTGATAATAGACGAGGATATAAATCTTCAACTGTTTCATCAGTTATTTACAATAATAATAATAATGATTTGAAGACGGAAGTGAGAAATGGTAGTGACACCCTTTCACATGGAAGCAGCCAGCATTAATCAAGTTGTCTGCTGTTTACTGTTATCTTACAATGTCTAACTATGTTTTGGTATAAATTTGAAGTGTAGTTAAGTTTCTTTCCTCTTTTTGTTGTAATTTATGGTTTTATTTAGAGATTGGGTAATCCTCAATATTGTATAATGCAAAGCAGATTCGTGTTTACTGATTATTCTTTCAAATATTGTGTTTGCCATTTAAGTATTCAATAATCAAACACATACGTTACGTTTAACACAATCATCCTCGTCATGTATTAAACTCAGAAGCTACCTTAACTAGCTTATATGTATTTGACGGTTATTGTGTAAATAGCAAAATCATTGAGAAAAGGTGTCCATTGGCCTCGTCTATTTCTGATCAAAATCAGTTATGAAAGTTCAAAATTGCAAGGTAAACAACAAAGTTGATATGGCCGAGTTGGTCTAAGGCGCCAGATTAAGGTTCTGGTCCGAAAGGGCGTGGGTTCAAATCCCACTGTCAACAATCACTTTTTTTTTTCTTTTTAATTGCTTGATGCAAACAGATATTGTTACTGATTCGACCTAAGCCGTCGATCTAAACATCTCCTTTTGTTTTCCAAAGTCATGAAAGTGAAATATAAAGCTTTACAGACAAGACCAATAATACATCACAGGTTTTTGAAGATTTACAGAGAAGAACCATCTCTGCTTTGAAGATCGTGTGATTGAAAGAGGGAAATAAGATAAGATAGTGTTTTTAGATTCCAAGAGTTTGCATTCATTAAAACCCATCAATTTGATCCTCCTCTGTGCACATAGATCTCACTGAGCTCCAATCATAAAACCCAGCTCAGACTAAGTTTCTTCTGTAAGTTCAGGAAAAAAAATAAAAAATTTCTTCTAGTTTTGACAAAGTAATTAAGTAAAAAGGTTATTTTCGGAATAACTGGTAGGCGGTTGCTTAAACTATGCTATATTTGCTATGTTTTCTCGTCCCACATCGGTTAGCGAGAGAAAAGTTGGTCATCTTCTAGCAATATAAATACGAAGCCGTGTCTATCGTCCAAATCATACCTTTCTCGGCCTTTTGGCTAAGATCAAGTGTAGTATCTGTTCTTATCAGTTTAATATCTGATATATGGGTCATCGGCCCATACGATATTAACTCTATTTTTTTAGGGAGAAGGCCCACTAAGATAGCTTGCTATCTGGGCTTTCGCGAGTCGCCCTTGCGTTGCACTGCTGCATGGGCTTGGCTCAACCCATCATTCAATTAGTCCAATCATTTAATTTAGTAGTCACTCAGATCAGCAATGCTTCATACATAGTTCATAGGATCAAATGCCGGGTTAGCACATGAAATTGGTCAAGGTTTGGCTAACTCGCTTGAGATTATGGTTCTCCTTTATGTTAACAGGTCTTGTTACAAATTCCACCTATGCCGTCGATTTAACCATCTCCCGCTTATTATCTGAATCCTATACGTCAAGAACATGCTAATTGAAGTAAACCGCGTGCGTATAAAATTTGATTAAACGAATGGCGAGATTTAACATGCGAGATCATAGTCATATCATAGATTAACAAAAAACACATGCTTCGTTTTTCTTTATTTGGCATTTTATCTTCTCTTTTTTTGAAGAAGAGAAAAAGCGAAAAACTATTCTTCTTAATTTGTCAGGTCGGATGATTTTCCTCAAAGCCGACCGTACAACGACAATAGATCTCTGAGTCTGTCAGATTCCGGTTGAAGATGATCAAAGCTCGTTGAACTCGGAATCCTCCATCCCCAATTCCCAACCTTTGTGTAAATTCACACGTACAACAGCAAAAAAAAGAAAAGAATCACATTGTTAGAAATACTTTAACAATCCGAGCAAACAAATTACTATATTCTATCAAATTTTATAGGGATATTAAAACTTCATACAGATGGACTGCGTCATAAAAGAGCAACTAACCTCGGTGGCTGGAGTGTTCATCCGAGCAGAACTTCCAAGTCCGAGAATATCTTGCATCGGGATGATTGCGGTTTGAGCGATTGAAGAGAACGCAGCTTGGATAAGTGACCATGAGATATCGTCTTCTTCAGCTATTGACAGGTATTTCATTGCCTGTAACACGAAGAAAGTCCTACTGAGATTATCTTACAAAATCATAAACTGAAAAAACAAAGAACAGTTTGTTCAATGGTATCTCATCAGTGATATGACCTTTGACTTTTCTTCTTGGTCCAGATTGTCCCACCACCCTCGAATCTATTTAACAAGAGAAATCAACGAGATAGATAAATTTATTCCGGCGCTTCTTTATCGCTTCACTAAAATCAATCAAAGCTAAAACAGAACTTACAGTGTCGTTGTCATGAGTTCCAGAGTATACAACTTGGTTCACTTCATGATTATGAGGTAAATGTGGGTTATCGGCGCCGCCTCCAAAAGCTGAAATTAGAAGGAAAAAAGAATCACAAGTAAGACTGAGAGAAATTAAAAGACTGGGAAGAGCAGTCTATGAGGAAGCCCCAAGCTATTTACCAAACTGGAGGACCGCCATTCCAGGTGCTCCGATAGATTTCCTCAGCTCAACGACATCTTTAGTAATAACTCCCTGTCTTATGACAAAGTGTAGCCTTCATTTAGCAGAGACTCACATGCCAGATTTGCAATACGTAATTTGCTGAGCAGAAACTGAATAATTGTTAAATAATTGAGTCAAATGAGCATACCAAATCTTCAGCTATGATTTTGATATTCCCAACGCCACTGGAAATGGCATCAAATAAAGGCTTTCCAGGTCCTACCTACATTATTACGACTCTTGTAATTCTTAGTTTCTTTACCTGATTATAGTTACATCAATGAATTAATCAAAGCACCTTCCATCTTCCAACCGTGGCAACTTTAGCTTCTGCAGAGTATCACACCAGATTAATCAACCCAATGAAATTACCAACTCGTATATGATCAGCTACTCGTTTCTGGTTTGAAGATTAACTCACCAGAAGTGACTGCCCAAAATCCTGCAAATCCTCTGAAATGGTCGATCCTGCATTCGTCATACAAGTCCTGAGCTCGTCGTATTCGATTAACCCACCAAGAATAATGGTCACTCTCCATTGCTTTCCAGTCATAAAGAGGGCTACAAAACCATAAATAAAAAAGGTAAAATAGTTACCATCGTGAGGAAGCATATATAAGAGAATAAAGAAGAATAAGTTATGGTGAGATTGATTGTTGAAAATACAACAAATGGTCTAGAAAAGCCAAAAACTAAAAACTTGTTCATGTCAACTATGTTGCACTAACACTGGTTACAATACTGTATTCGAGAAATTATTGATCTTCCACATACTTATTCAAGTGAAAAGAACTAAGCAAGCATCAAACCAATAATCTAAAGTAAGAGGGTGGATAGTATCAAAACCTTCCCCACAGTTGACCAGTTTCACTGAATAGATCAGGAGGAACGCCACTAACTAGAAGCGGAAAGCCTTTCCTGTTCTGGATGAAACAAACAATGGCTTTCAGGAAAGTCTAATAAATTACTGTCTTTGTACATACAACAAGATTGTTTGCCTCCATATTTAAACTTTTTACTTGCCAGTAAGAAATGTTTCTTATTTGCCCAAACATCTGCACTGTGATATCCTACATAAATAGGCATGTCCCCCATTATATTGACTCCTTTACTCCGTGCATACTCACGAACTTTCTGCCACTGCCTTTGAAACAGAAACTGTTTAGCAATGAACAAGTCTATCTGCAGCAAAGAAGAAGAGGTGTTATTCGAAAGGCTCTCACAGAACATTAATTCATAATGAATCATATCAAAAAGAAGTTAGTTAAAGCCACCAAGAACTTACAAACTCCTTTTGACTTTCATATATGGCTTCCATGGCTGATAGATGACGGTTTTTAAGTGGTTCAGGCCACTCGAACCAACTGTACGAATTTAAAGTATTGTCTATAGCTGCAAAATAAGCAGCATCTTCAAGCCAACCTGTGCCATAGTGAATACAACATACTCGGTGAGAACTTACTATTCAGATTAAGCCAGTAGAGATTTGCTAAACAAACGAAAATTTTAAATTGGATATTTCTCACATGATATAGAGGGGTCAATACGGAAATCTTGCAGTTTGCTCTTCAGTTCACCACTGCCACCAATAAGCCTCTCTGCTGCCTAAGAAAAACATAGTGATCAAACTTAAATTCTCAATTCAGATCAGTGGTCAATGAATAAATAAGCCAGATTGTGTACCTTATTTATCAAAGGACTCTTTAACTTGTTGGCAGTTTGATAGTTCACACAATCAGCATCACTGGACATAATACAATACATTGGAAATGAGAATGAGACAAACCAAAAATAACAGAATCTGGAAGAAGATTTCGCACATTGGTAGCGGGAGCTCATCCTTCAACAACAAGCCGTCCTTCACAAGCTCATCCAGAGAAATCAACAACGTATTCCCACAATTTGCATCCTAGAAGTAGCCGTCACAATCAGTTAAATCAAACAAAAAGTTGCTTCAACAATTGTAATCCATCCATGGAAACAAAATTACGAACCTGTCCTGCATAAGGAGACCCTCCTTCGTCTGGAGGAACAAGAGGAAGAACCTGCTCATGAAAAACGAGTTCACTCAGGAAACATAATTCGACTTCTTAACTTCTCTCCTAGAAACCATAGAAACTCTCACCTGCCAGACGGAGCAACCAGTAGAGTGAAGCCAATCGATGAACCGGAACGCTTCTTCTCCGAGATCACCAATGCCGTGAGGACTGCGAAACGACGTCGGGTGGAGCAAAACCCCGGCTCTTCTCCTGCTATCCGAATCCGGAACCGGTATCCACTCTTCATAGTCTACCGGGAAGTCTTCGCCGACGCTAATGCATGAAAGAGAAGTCGAAACGGCCTCCATTCGGAACCGGAGATTGACGGATCGCGACGGCTTTGTCCTCTTCCCCCGGAGGAAAGCGGCGTCGATGAAAGATTCCCGAGAGGATAACCGGAAAAGCTTGAGAGGAGAGCACATTGAAGGAGACGACGAGCTAAGAAGAATCGTCATTGGATCATCAGAGTTTCCACAAAAGCAGTGAAGAAAGATATTTTGGGAGTGTGAGAGATCACGTGAGGAAAGCTCGTCAATGGCGCCATTTTTCAAGGCCTTATTTTGGGCTTTTAGTGTTAGCCCATAAATTAGGCCGACGAGATCGGATCCTACATCCTTGCAAACCCATGATCCAAAATTCAGCACGCTCTCATGCTATATTGACTTGTACTTATTATATGTTTTTTTTTTTCTCATCCTAGGTTTGTTAAAATTCGTTATACCAAAATGGTGACTAATGCTACAATAATTTTATAAATTTTCACTAATCTGTTACAACCATTTGTAATTTAGGCTAGAGTTTGTGTAACACTTTTGACATAGTCAAGCTTTTTATAATTATTTTAAAAGATTTTTAAATTCAGTGGTACCTATCGTCTTGGATTAGTTTTCACCCACTGGTCTTCGATGGACAGGTTCAATATTCAATACTACTAGTTGCTAAACAGAGGAATTAATTTGCAGTTAAGGGAATCGCGGTCCATTCTTGATGCATTTTTAAAACAAAAGGTAACGATCGACCCATCGCAATAAAGTGGCATGTTTTGGACTATTGTTTTGATGGAGACAATGTTAATTTGGTACTACAGAAGTTGTGAAATTTATCCACTGAAAATAGTATCATATGGTAATTCTGAAATAGAATTCGATTCGCTCTGGTTAAAATAAGCTAAAACGAAATTCTAACAAATATGCAAATAAAATTATTTATAGTTTGAGACTCTTTGTTGATTGTGATACAAATTTGAATACATACAGCTAAAGATGTCCATAATAATCAAGAGAGAAGAAAGGTAGTATCAGCACACATGACACAGCACACTTGATAAAAGTCAAGGGAAAAAACTGAAAATTTAATATCCTTTACGAAAGTCCTTTGCAAGTCCGATTTGTCTTGGTCCTCTTGTTAGTCTTGGTCTTATAAATAGCCCTTTTGTAATTAATCATTGACCAACGACAAAAGTTTTTAATACTTCATGCCATAGCTGTTACCACCATTTTTTTTAATTACAGTTTTTATGATGCCATCATGCAATGTAATTGGCTTTCCACATCGTTGCAACTTAGTTGATAATATGCTTTGAGAGTCTGATTCTCTGAATACATGTCCTAAGAAAAAAATGTATGATACTTTTTCTTGTCGGAAATTAATCCTTTTATTTTATTACAATTTGCAGAGACCAACTCATAAATTTGTAACTTATTACAAATTGCGTAGTCAAGCTTTATATATGTACATGTATATATAATTGTTCTACGAAACTATATTCAAGTAAAATATGTCTGCCATCGTTGTGTAAACATAGTCAAGTTTAGTTCTCAAGAAAAAAAGAAAAAAAATTATAGTCAAGCTTTTTAGTAGTACTATTTTTTTTTCTAAATCAGTTGTACCTACCCATCTTCGCAGTTTCACCCGCTGGTCGATCTTCGTTATTTAATATACAATAATTGATGCTAGCATATTTATGAAATAATCAAACACATTTGATGAAAGCCAAACTTTTTATAATGTCAATTTTTTATTAAAACAAAAAATCCTCATAGTCATAGACTCATAGTCACGACTGTGAGATGAATTTGTGGTTATCTCTACAAACGGCTGACTTCCAACCTCAAAAGCATACTAAAAAAAAAAGAAAAATCATCCACAAGCTTACAAATAAATTTAAAAAAGCACTCTTGAGATCTCAACCGCTGCGTTGTTGAACCTGAAGTTGTTTGATCTCAGCACCGCTTAGTGTACCAATCCAAGGCGGTGGCTGCATTCCGGTCTGCTCATAAACCGTATCAAGAACCGGTGGTAACATCTTGTAGAGTCCAGCAATATCCTTCATACCACCACCACAGTCATCCCCTGCTCGGCACGAGGAAAACTCGTCAATGGCGCCATTTTTCAAGGCCGTATTTTGGGCTTTTAGTTATGGCCCACAAATTAGGCCGACGAGATCGGATCAAGGAGATAGGATTCAAAATTTCCAGCACGTTGTCATGGTATATTCATACAAAATACACAAGAGCTAGTATTCGTGTGTGTGTGTGGGGTGTAGTACAAGCGTGTCTCTTTGCTAGTGCGCTGAATGAAACTGGAGACTACCTTTCTTTGCGCATTTGCGTGTCCATACTCATTCATGGTCTGGATCAATCTGGTTGGATTCCTCTTGGGATCTAGTGTGAATGTCAATCAGAGTTTCATCGATCATATCCTCTCCATACAAAGATCTACCATTGGCACTTGCGCTTGCGTCTCCATTCCATACATGAAATGTCGAGAGAACGAAATTCCAAGCCACGATACATAGCATGTGGAGAGAACGAAATGGGTGCACACATAGCTATGAGCAGTGCCGTGTGTAGCCTTGACGTAGCTTAAGGCAAATTTGTAAAAAAGAGGCTTTTTCAGTATAATTTTAAAATATATATCTAAAAACTATAGTAAATGATAAAACATAAACAAATGGAAGAACAAATGGATAAAGGGAAGAAAATAGAAACTAAGCGATCAAACTTGTGGCATTTACATGGCATTTTATTATCTAAAACCAATATGCTAAGCTAGATTTTGGAAAAATAAAAGCTCTTAAACTATTATATATTTAAGGGGCTTGAAACAAATGCTTTTTTGATATGAAGGTAAACATGGTTCTGGCTATGAGTATCACTTGACCTCTCATCTATTTTGATATATCAATAAGATAATCCTATACAAAACTATAACCCAACATTTTATAGTGATATGTTTGTTTCAAACATGGCTAGGAAGACCAATTTAATGTTTCTTCATTCCTTCCATGTAATACAGTTTTTCGCCAAATGTTCCAGCTTGTAAAGTTTTTTTTTCTTCTTTTTATCAACCCAGTTATTATTAGAAGCTAACTTTCGTGTTTTATTTCAAATTTTAATTTGTAAACTTCACATGTTTTCATGTTTTAATAAATAAATAAATAAACATTGTTTTTTACAATGAATTAATTTGATAAAGAATCAGTATTTCTAATCTTTATCCTATAAAAATCAGAACGTAAAGCACATATCTTATAAAAGAAAATGTAATAATCATTAATAAAGAACACAAAATGGAGAATAAAGTTAAGAGAAACAAAGTAAACATCTTGTTTCGAGAATTCAATTAAGATTCATAAATTGATAGTTTGACCTTAATCTTTTTATTTATTTTTGATACCAAAATCAATAGAAAAATCATTCTATTTTTGTTTTTGTGGATTTTATAATTATACAGCGATACAGTTTATTTTTTCCAAAATCTAGAGTACAACTTAGGACAATATTATATAAAAATACAATTCAACATAATATCACAAATAAATAATGATCTCATAAATATATTTCCTTAAAAAATTAGATTTTTTTCCATATACTTTTATTGTCTTCATTCCATATCCATGAATATGTTGAATTGTTGATAATTACCAATTCAATTTATAATTATGTTCACTATAAAATCTGACATGCTCACACTAATTATACAAGTTAATCCAATATCAATAGCTCTATTTGCTCTTTTTAAGTTATATTTCTTTTGATTAACTGGTTGTTTAATAATGAAGAACATGCAATTAATCTCAACGTTTTTCTTCTTGGTCATACTACTTGCCCCATCAGGTAATTTTATATGATATTGAGCTACAAATATAAAACCAAAATCTGCTAAAAATATATATTATAAATTTGTACTTTAATTCTCTTGTTCAATTTCATACATTATTTGTTATGCACAAACTACTTGTTCTCTTGTTCAATTTCATACATTATTTGATGAATTTTTTATAGTTGTCTACAGATTAATCGGGTACTTTATAATAGATTTAGATAATACAAAACTTATTCAAAAATCAATATTTCTGTATATAAAAAATGTAATTTAGAAACATTATAAAATTGTTTTTTAGTCCTGATTAGCTAATAAACATTCAAGTCTAGTATTAGTGTGATCAAATATTGAATTTTCTTATATAGCTGATTAGGTTTTACATAAAATATTAATTGTGAAAATAATTAACAATATTTATTACAACAAAAGAGTTTTCTATCGTTTCTAATTATAATTATGATAAGATTTTGAATTCTTACCGAATAACAAGAAAATAAATTATAGGTATAAAGATGATTCAAGGAGCACAACTATGTGAATCAAAAAGTTTGGAATATAGGGGAGCATGTTGGAAGTGGAGGACTTGCAAACGTGTATGCGTTAGTGAAGGTTTTCCTGATGGTCGTTGCAGAGGATTCTTCCGCCCCAAATGTATATGCAGAAAACCTTGTTCTGTTATTGTTTAAATTAAAAATTATTGTTAACGCAGTTAAAAACTATTATTATTAACCTTATCAAACATACAGATGTATTTGTTTTATCAATCACAAATACATAAATTATTATTAATAATATTTTAAATTTTTTATGAGATTAGAAATGTTAAATGGGTTATTCACGTCTAAATGGGATGTTCCCGTCCAACTGAGTTCATCCATATAGACATAATAAAAATCTGTATAATATTATTTGAAAAATCAGTTTTCTATGTGTTGTATTTCCATTAATTCTTATCGAGATCGATTACAAAGATATCTTAATAATTTCTAATTATCATTACTAACACTTTTTAATTTTTATTGTTTAATAACATTTTTTCAAATTAAATCAATAAAATAAAATAATTTTTAAAATTAAAATATTTATATATATATAAAGAAAGTTAAAAAAAATTATTTTAAAATTATATTAAAAAAAGAAGTAATTTTAATATATAAAAATCATGAATTCCAAAAATGGAAATCTTTTTTAAATCATATTAAAAAAAAATAACTTTAAAATTTCAAATATTATGATTCCAAAAAAACATTAAAATAATCATTAATTCTAACAAATCAAAACTAAAATGATGAGGATTAAATCAGAAGTATTAGGAAATGTTAAAAACATTAACGTTAAATTCATTCCATAGATATTAAAAACGTTAATTCTAAAAACTAATTTTAACAATATATTCATAAATTTTTAGAAAATATCAGTTTGGTTAACTTATATAATGAACCGATTAACATTTTAGTATTTTTTCTTAATTTTTCCCAAAAACATATATCTAATTATACAAAATTTTATAGAAATAAACTTAGAAATCTAGATAAAGAAGCAAATTCATTGAATTTTGCTTTTTCAAAAAAATAATAATCTTATTCATCCCTAATTATGATAAAAAAAAATAGATGTGGTTCAATTCGATTTTTTTTTGTAATTCAATATATCTAAAAAAAAGAATCGGACTAATATAAAATTTTATACATAAAATCACATATATAATTAAAATAACAACATAAATTAAAGTAATATTTTATTAATTTTAGGATATAACCAAAAAAACTGATCCAAAATTTATAAGATAAATGGATATAATAATTTTTCATAATTTATAAATTAATTTATTCCAATTTACCCAAAATTAACTATTTCAAAATATTATACATGTACAGTTTTATTATACCTACCACCTTAGCAGTTTCACCCGCTGGTCGATGTTCGTTATTCAATATACAATAATTGATACTAGCATATGTATGGAATAATTAAACACACTTGATGAAAGCCAAAATTTTCATATTGTCAATTTTTTATTAAAAAAAAAACTCAGTCATAGTCACGATTGTGAGATGAATTTGTGGTTATCTCTACAAACGGCTGACTTCCAACCTCAAAAGCATTAAAAAAAAAAATCATCCACAAGCTTAAAATAAATTTTAAAAGCACTCTTGAGATCTCAACCGCTGCGTTGTTGAACCTGAAGTTGTTTGGTCTCAGCACCGCGTAGTGTACCAATCCAAGCCGGTGGCTGCATTCCGGTCTGCTCATAAACCGTATCAAGAACCGGTGGCAACATCTTGTAAAGTCCAGCAATATCCTTCATACCACCACTACTCATCCCCTGCTCGGCACCATTGTTCCACACACTGATCTTAGGCTGCAAGTCCCTGATGGCCATGGCATTGGTCTTGGCGATATCCTGATAAACCCCATTGTTGATCATCAAGAAGTCCCTCATTGCCGAGTAGTCATTGTTAACTGCGTCTAGGAGAGTCTTGATGTAAGCCCCTTGAGCAGTGGCCATGGCGATAAGTCCGTCAGCATCTCTTTGTTTAGCGTAGAAGGCGGCATCAGCTGCGGCTTTCGTCGCCTCCGCTTGCTTCTGCTTCTCGTAAAGAACAGCTTCTGCTTTCTTTTGCTTGTCGTATAACTCCCAGTTTGCTTCTTGCACCTGTGTACAACAACAAGAACAATGTCATGATCCAAAAGAGACAGAGAGGGAATCCAAGCAAATGTCTAAAAAGATTGAGATGATGCGTTACCTTGGTGTCATACTCAACAGTGGCTTTGCTGAGGAACTCGGCTTTAAGCTTCTCGGTCCGAGTCAATGCATTCATTTTCTCGACTTGAGTCTGAAGCTCAGCTTCCCTCATAGCAACTGCCTTGGCAGCTTCAACCTCAGCAACGCGAGAGTTTTTAGTCAAAGAAGCCTTCTGAATAGCAAGTGCTGCATCAGCCTGAGCAACAAGAGCCTCCTTCTCATTCTGAAACACTTGGAGCTCAGTCTTCACCTTGATCTCTTCCTTAGTCCCTTCTCCAAGCCTCTGAGTGGAGATGATCTTTGACTCAGCGTCAATCTTCGCTGCATTCTGAATGGTGAGCCCAGTCCGTTCTTTGGCACCGACCTCTCCCTTCATCTTTGCCTCGGCGACATCGATCTTGGCTTGGTTAGCCGCTTCCATCTGAGTTTTCTGACCCAAGTAAGAGAAGTACTCATGTCCAGGCACGTCAACGAGCTGCTTGACATTGGCGTTGTAGATGACAAGCCCAAACTGGTTAAGCTCAAGTTGAACCTTATCAAACACTTCCTTCTTGAACTCCTTTGTCCCTACACAATGACAACGGAAAAAAGATCCGAAATTTAGGCTTTCCTCCCGGACAAACTCTCTACATCCTAATCTAACAAACTCACGCAAGATTCCGATGATCAAAGAGGCGTAAAGGAATTACCTTTGAAGACCTCTTCCATGGTCATGGAGGCAACGAGAACACGAGTCTCTCCTTCGATAACACCCTGAACAAGCTCGTTGACGTGATTCGAGCGCTTATCGTGCTGAGACATGAGCATGGCGTACAACAAGAGAGCGTGAGGGTCGTCCACGCGCGGACCGATGGTGAAGACGGCAGGGATGACAAAAGGGAGTTTCTCGGAACTCATAGCCTGGACCTCGAACGTGTAGTTCACCGGAGAAACGTCGAAGACGGTGCAAGACTGCCATGGATACACCCACGACTTCTTCGCAAGCTTGATGTCTTTGATCCCACCACCGGTGATCGCCAGATACTCCGATGCTCTTGCGACTTTGTAACCCATTCTTCTTCCTCTTCTTTCTTTCTTTCTTTAAGACTTTAGGGACTTTGTTTGTTGTGTGTAGAAGACGCAATTACTTATATATATAACCCCTTAATACGCGTATTTAGGAAAATCAGAGGAAGAAACAAAACAAATATTCTTTTCAATTTCCTAATAGGACATACATAAATCTAGCAAATATCCTTTATTTTTACAATTTAGTGATTTACACGTAGTACATATATTTGTGTGCTTTTTTAAATCGATTATCTTATTAGGAATTCTTCTATATCAATATATATATATTATATGATTGAATTATGTGGATATATATATACTTCGGATACTCAGCAACCAGTTTTTTTATATGATAAATCCTTGTATATTTTATTGATAAAATTTTTAATGGTGTTTTATGTTTATCTTTAAATTTTTATTTGGTTAACAAAAAATCAAGGAATACATAAGATATAGTATGGTTGCTATATAGGTGCTTCATCCATGAAAGAACATATGACAAATGTAAGTTGTATTCCATAACTACATTGGCATTCAGTTTTTGAACACCCACGGATTTTTTATTTTTTAAAAAAGAGAGAAATAATTTAGGGATAATTTTTAGCTGAATTTGTCGTTGAATAGAGAGAGTATTGGAATTAGAATTTGACTAGTAAATATCCATATTGATAAACAGAAGACCTTGACCAAAAAATATAAAAAAATAAACAGAAGAGAAGTCCACCAATCGCAATAAATTTGTTGATAAGTTTCACAACGATAATTTAATGCAATAAGCGAAACTAATCTACAATCAAACACTGTAACAAATTACATAAAAATAGGGGAAAAAATAATCCTTTAAAAAAAAGATTTACAAAATCGCGTGTTTTCCAACTTTCATAACCTACAAACGTGTTACACGTGGACAACCAACTCGAGCAAATAATTTATCCGTTATTTTCTCGCGGTTCAGGAAGATAATCACAGCTCCGTCGCTTTATCATTCCACCACCCCCACCCATACTTCTCGTCGCCGTCCCTTTGAATCGTCTCATCTGTCTTCTTCTTCTTCCATTAATCCTTTCCTGGAATGAGATTCTGAATCGGAATCTCTCTTCCCGCAAAATATTTAATATATTATCTCCGAGGAAGGAGTTTCTGATGGTAGAAAGCTACAATAATCTGCCATGGCTGATATGGATCCAAATGTTCGTCTTCTTCCTCCTCTTACTCCTCCTTTGCGTCTTCGGACTATTATCCTTAGATACGAGCGATAACAGTGTCTCATCTGCTGATTCCGTTCCTTCCACCTCCGGCTCGTCTCTCTCTCGGCGGTTTCTCTCTGGAGATCCGATTCAGATCAGCCACCACGGCTTGGGGTTTTCCCTCAATTCGAGTTTAGTACACTCTAATCAGGTGACTTAACTAATCCGTAACCTCTCGATTTCTACGTGGAATCGCGGAATTCAGTAGTACCTGCTTCCCCGTTGACTTACTGTTTTGCATTGCTTTGAACTGTTAGTTTAGATAGTATTTGAAATCGACGTTGATGTTCTTCATTGTGGTTTCTGGGAAGTGGAATCACATTATGGTGGGGGAACTTGCAGGGTGTTGATGAATCTTGAGGGGCTAGATTGCAAATTACGAATAATGGAGAATATAGAGCAGCCAGAATTAGCTGGAGCCACATTAGAATGTAATGCTAAGCAGAAAATTGAATGTTGAAATTAGATTTAGATGATTCGACTTTTCAGTTTATACTATTTCCTAAAATAGCATATGAGTTTTTGGATTTATAGCTGCGGCTAATGAGTTTCTAATTATATTAGCAATCATGTATTTTGTATGTTTGTTTGTGTTACCTGTCAATGGTATTCAATTACTTCAGAGTCATTGGCTAAGATCTTGACACTGAGATTTTTTCAGGTTTATTATGTGTTTGTAAGTCTCTTTCTCATTTTGTTGGTACAAACCAATGATGGTTTTTCCTTCGCGTTAAAGCTTTGCTTGCTTAGCTTTCACAAGAAATGTCTAATTTGATCTTTAAGCAACAATAATCTTCTGATTTTGTCTTTTAAGGTAAACAACTAACTTCTTACTACTGGCATCTTTACATGCTACACCAGATTCGATAAGGCACTGAACATTGTCATTTTGAAGTTTGGTTTTGGTTTACCGGTTGCCACATGTTAGGAAAACCTTGACTAGATTTTATGACTCGGAGTTTCTTAGATAAGCACGGAGTTAAAACAATAACCTGTAAATTTTTGTTACGTGTCAGACATTTTGGATTATGGATCTGGAGAGGAGTTAGAACATTCTCTAGTTCGTAGTATGGTTTAGTCCTCTTTAAATTTTGTGTGGTTTGTCTATCACAAACCCGTTTCTTGGATTCATAGTTACAGGCATTTGTATTGAATTATATTTTATGCTTAATCACAGACCCATTTCTTAGATTCATCGTTTGTTAATGACGCCATGTGCTTTTTGTGATGACAGATGGGAACTTCTCAGGCCATAAAAGGAGAGATAACACCAGCTGAAACAAGGAGAGTGACAAGGACAGAGGAAGAAGAAAGTTCGTCGGAGAATGATTCGACTAGTAATTTGCATCATCCTTGTAATTTGTTTCAGCTTGCTGGAACTGCATTCCTAAAGTGTTTGGGGCTTGACCGGAGCACCGAAGAAACCGATGATTCTCTGAGACCAGAATCTAAGAAACAGAGGTGATCAAAGTTCTGTTGTGAATATAGAAGAAAGAACATACTCACACGTTTTTATTATGTGTTGATGTGTAGCAATCGAGTAGGAGAGAATGAAGAAACTTGTAAGTAAGTTACGTATATGAAAAGGTTAAATTGTTGGGGTTAAACGAACGAGTTAACTCTGCGAAATTCGTTTTTTTTTGCGTTAAACGATATTGTAACTGTGGTTAAAATTATATCAAATGCGGTTTATGTCGGTGATACACTTGAAATTTTTTGACTGCATGTCAATTTACCATTTCATTACGAACAAAAATAAAAGACAACTAGGGCTAGACTGGTTCTATCTAATTTTGCCGGCTATGTATCCGTCATTCAAGGTTTATTTAACAGAAATTTCAGATGAAAAAATATAGGGAAAATATATATATCAAGTAATTGAATTTTCGGCAATTTGAATCAATAAACAATTCATGTTATATTCCTAAAATCAAAAACCTATATAAAAAGAAAATTCCGAAATCTGAGTTAAACATATTATTCACGCCAGTTAATAAATTGTTAGTGGAAAATTGTTTGATGACTTCCATACAAAAAAAAAAAGACTTTCATACGATCAACGACTAAATCAAGAAAGAAAGACAAAAAAAAAAGCTTTTTGTGAATTCTCCAATATTAAAGGAAATTGGACAACCACACTAAATGATTTCTTTCATAAACAAAACCTATTGGTCAAACAAAAATATACTCAAACCCAAAAAAAAATTAAAAAAAAAAGTTTATGGGATTAAAAAGCCTTGGAATCGAAAACGCAAACAGTTCGAAATATCCATGAGACTTATCCAACGCCAAATGAGGTGGACGTGGTGGGAGTCGTTATTCTTTTTATTTCCCTCTTTTTTCTTTTTTGTCGTGACAACGATATTTGACCACGTGCCTTTTCTACAAACGAGTGACTCGGATCAGAACTACATGATTTGAATCGGTGACTAACTGTTGAAGACGTCTATCATTCTTGATCAAGCATATATGATATATCTAATCCACAACAAACTATAGTCGAACTTGGTTTAACGTGTTTATCACAAACATTTCGCTAGTAATTTAGTACCATGCGTGCTTGATTGTTATTATGTTATACCTTACAGTTGATTGCGAATTTACAAGTTTAAAATTATATTTATTTAAGTGGAGTCTTGACGGCCTGACTATCTGTAATTGCAAATATTTAGATTTAGTTAAATGTTAGTGTATAGAGAAGAATAAGTTGGTTAGACGACTTAGATCAATTATCACATAATAACAAAACAACTTCCTCGCCGGTCTCCACGAGTAAACGCCTGATCTATATAATAACCTCACAACTCACAAATGACAACCACAAGATGACAAGATGCAAAACACACCAATCTTTAAAATATAAACTATTTTTTACGTACATTATTACTAGAAATTAGGGGATACTTTAAAGCCCAACATTCGTCCGTGTTGGAGTGAGCTCTTCTCGTTTTTCTTTGGGAGGTTCAATCTAATGTATTAAACTATTAGAATGTAGAGTCATCAATCCACCTAAAACCCGAAAGGTTAAACCACATGCTTAATTTCGCCAATTAAAAAAAAAATTTATTTTTATATGCGTGAATTCATTATTTTCTTAATCATATTCAAAGTCATGATTTAAGCAAAAATGTATACTATATTAAAGACCCACACCAAATACCGAGTCAGCTTACTCTATAAAACGAAAAGTTGTCTCTCTAATCTCTCTGCTCAATCATTCACACTAGAAGAATAGCTTTCACTCATCTCACCATATTTTATATACTAGTAAAGGTTTTTAACTCATATCTCATCTTAATGGAAAAAGTTGAGAGACTAAGCGAAGAAGAAACTTATCTATGGATTCCAATCAAGTTCCTCGATCAAACTCTTAAAGCTATCTTCCAGTGTCTTGGTCTTCTTCTTCATGATTTTCCGAAGACGACGGAAACGGACTCGTCTCCGGTGACTTTAAACCAGCCGGTAAGCTTTCTATAACAATATTTAACGATTTTTCAAGAGGATGTTTTGAAATAATATGAGATTGTTTTTTTCGTCGTGTTGTGTTGTGTAGTATATACTAAATCGACAGTGGGTGCGTAGCAACTATTTTAGGGGAATCAATAAGTTTATATAGTTTAAAATTTTGAAAAGATGTTAAAAAAATTTTAGAAGTATATTTTAACAATTGTATGACGCTCTTATATGTATATACTAGTTATGACCAGTTTATTTACTTAATTTTAATGTTCAAATTCAGTAAACAAATTTTATATATGAAATATTGTTAAAAAATCTTTTGTTAAACATCAACTTAAGTTGTGCTTTTCTTTGTTAGCATCAAATTAAGCTTGGATGACAAAAATGATCGAGTTAGGAAGGTAAACTATTCAGTCAAATAACATTACCGAAATATATACCTGCAGTTGCAGAAAGAAGTAAAAGAAGAAGAAGAAGAAGAGGAAGAAGAAGAAGAAGAAGAAGAAGAGGAAGAGGAAAGTGTTGAGAGGAAAGACGATGTCATTGTAACGACTAGGGGCAGTAAAAAGGGCATCATTGTGACGAGTAGGGGCACAAAGGTCAAAGCAAAGGAAAAGAAGAAGGCAAAAGTTAGCCCGGGACGTGGTGGACAACATCACGATTACGATGTTTAATTAGTTCAATTAATTTGTAGCCAGTTTTCTTAAAAAAAAAAAAAAAAAATGTACCCAGTACTGTGTTTTTATGATAAGTTCCACTCCATGATATTTACTTAGCATCATTGTTCTAAAAGTCAAAATACACAAAGCTATTATCCCCGATTAATATACGAGCTGGAAGAAACCTCTTGACACATTATGAAACAGATGATTTGTTTTTTCTTTCGTCATCCCGATAGTGTTGTTCATGAAATTTAGTAGTATTTGATATGTTTTTTGTTATGCCTGATGGGAAGTCCTCAGGCCATAAAAAGGAGACATAACACTTTAAAATGACTAGACTTCAACTAACTCGATACCAAAAAAATAATCGAAAACTTAGCAAAATCTTCTTAACGAAATGTCAAATCATATTCAAACTGAAAATGTATCCAAACTGCTAACACCGTATTCAGTTTTGAGTTTCTAAAATGAGGAAAATATGTAAATAAACAAAACTGAGTTGAAAATCGATAAAAAGAAACAAAACTGAGTTGTAACCCGAATGAAACATTTAATTCTCACCAACGAATAAATTGCTTGTGGAAATTTGTTAGAACACTTGTTACGACTAAATGATCAAACGAAAAGGGAAACAGAATATGTGAAATATTAAAGGAAACTGGACAATCACTCTTAATGAATAAAAAAATAAAAACGTGTTGGTCAAACAAAAATAATCAACTCCCCGCCCCCAAAAGTTAATGTGGATTAGGAAATTTATGGAATCGGAAAGCAAAATTCGAAAAATCCAAGAGACTCTCCAACGCCAATGCGTCGTTGTTTCTTTTCGTTTCCTCTTTTTTTGCGAGACAACAATATCTGACCACATGCTTTTTTTCTACAATCGAGTGTGACCAGAATTATACTATATATTTATTTCCGTTTCATAACTTTGTAAGGTTTCAAAGATAATGAAAATTGAAGGGTTTCCCTTAAAAACTTTTAACAACCTTTCATAGACGTAAGCTTGTGATATTTTTGAAGTTTGTAATTTTGTTAGTAATGTTTGAAAAGATAAAACGTATAATATCATAAGTTTTATGAATAATCTTTCTTTTGATGGAAATGTCCAGATCGCCATGCAGCAATAAGAAAGAACGAGAGTCGAGAGAAAGTTGATTTTTGACGATTTTGATCAACGTCACTAAACTATGTAACTGCAGCTGCAATGATTAAGTCTTACTTAAATGTTAATTTTAAAAGAAAATAAATAAGTTGGTTGGATGATTAAAAGGAAAATAATAAAATTAGTTAGATGATTAGCAAAAGCCTTGGCAGTGCTTTATGCGATCAAGCCAGCTCTGACTTTGGGTGGATATATATGGACTTTGGTATAAATATAATTTGTAATCGTTCATCATTAGCACAAGGAGTCGCACGAAGAAGATACACTGGATCTTGCACGGCATTAACTAGATCTCCTTCTTATTTGAATCGGGTTTTTTCTTATTTCATTCCAAGAAACGCTGATTTAATGGCTGACTCTCTAACAAAATTTTGTTGATACATTTTTTTCCATAGATCGACTAAAGTTTTTGTATAATTTATTTAGGCTTTTTAAGCTGTTCCCTTATATGAGAATAATAATAATAGATATATAACCTAGATGGACTATCATATAACATAACACAATTTATTCGCGATAGTAAAAAAAAAAAATTAAGTCATTAAGATAATAATATAAATTATACAATTTTAACTATCCAGGTGTAGTTCTTATTTCCCCCCAACTTACTAACTACAGTTTTGAGTGACTAAACATTTTTTAAAAATCCATTTTATAGCCCAACATTCGTCCTCCTTGAAGTGAACTCTTGTAATGTTATATTCCAATATATTAAATAATTAGTAAACCTTATAGTCATCAACCCACCTAAAGGCTTATGCCACGTGCTTAATTTCACTAACAACAACAGCAGATAAATAATTTTATACGAATTAACTTTTCCTTCTCTTTAATTAAATACTCAGAAAGGGATTTAATTAATCATATCCCAAATCATGGTTTAATAAAATGTACATTCTATATCAAACAGACTCCCACCAAATACCGAGTTATCCCACTATAAAACACAAAGTTGTTTCTCTAACCTCTCTTCTCAGTCCCTCACATGTGAAGAAAAGCTTCACTTCTCTCACTAAACTTAATTATCCGACTAGTAAAAGTTTGTAACTCAGATCTCATCTCAATGGAAAAATTTGAGAGACGAAGCGAAGAAGAGAATTATCTATGGCTTCCTTTTCACTTCCTCAACCAAACTCTTAGAGCTATCTTAAGGTGTCTTGGTCTACTTCATCATGATCCTCCGACGATAACGAAAACATCTTCTGCTTCAGTAACCTTAAACCAGCCGGTAAGTTTCTCTAGCAATTTTTACATCGAAACTCCAAGATAATATTTTGGATGAATATCAGAATATGGGTTTATTAATTGATTTGATGTTGTTTAGTCTATACTAAAATATTTAGCTGTTATTTTCAACTTAAATGAAATTTTGAAACCATGTTAATTGTTTTTGACAATACATAAAATTAAGTTTGCATAACAACAACGATCACGTTATAAAGGTTAACACTATTCGTCGACTGAATAAAATTTTAAATAAAAGTTAATATTCTGCCTAACATCATTATTTTGAGTAGCATGTTTTTAGTGATATTATGAAATAAATCTCAAACATGTTTTTTAATTTCATTTGCAGGACGAGGAAGAAGATGTCGCCATGGAAGACGACGTCGTTGTGACGACTAGGGGCAATAAAAACGGCATTGTTATAACGAGTAGGGGCACAAAGATCAAAGCAAAGGAAAAGAAGAAGGAAAAAGTAAGTCCAGGCCGTTCGGGACAGCATCACTAGCCACTTAAATAAAATTCTTTAGTTTAATTATTTGCAGCCAGTTATGATTTTTATTTTCATAAATGATCTCAATAATGTTTACTAGCAGGACTATTGTTTAACAGCATTGTTATTTGTATTGGTTTTCTTAATGATACTACTAATTTACGGACACAAAGGTTAAGCTAGTTCATTAATCTGAAAACAACATTAACACCTCAATATTATTCCATTGTAGATTCCTAACCAGTACCATCGAACGTAACTGTCCCTAATCAATGTTAAACATTAAAGACGTACCTAAATCCTAGGTAATAATTTTGGCTTTCAACCTAAGAGTCAACAACACTCAACAGTTCGTCCTACCTCACATTAATTATAGGTCGGTGTCGGTAAGTCTATGCCAGTAAATCACTACTACGTTTGCATTATAGTTTATAGCTATTAAATGTCTCCACTCAGATATATCTGCAATACTGTTTTTACTTAAAAATAAAAAACAAAATAATTAACTAAAATATTTTAACTTTACAGTAAAACGACAATAACAAACGTAATGCGATGATCATATCACAAGTCCACAATATGCAGTATACATGAAAACGTTAAAGTTCACAATTCACATGGTACTGTCTATGATTAATGCATTGTTTTATACAAAAAAAATCGATATATTCGATAACAAATACATATTCTTAGTATCACAATCACGAGGAGCATGCAGCACCAACTTCGAATATAAAACAATTTAACATTTTACATTCTTAGCCAGTTACACCAACTAAGAATTTTTGTCTATTCTCGTCATATATATAAATATTAGTATAAAAGAACAAAAACGTTTCATAAAACCCAAAAATCATACGTGGTGATAAGTCCCGCGTCACTGAAGAACCATAATTATTAAACAAGGCATGGCGATTGGTGACATGCGAGACAGAAATTCGGGGGTCTTAATAAAGGCTCTACAATAATCATTATCTTCTTCATCTCGAATATTCAATTTGTAAGGGACCAGTACCACTATACTTCCCATAGATGCATTAAGCCAATAGCAAACAAACAAAAAAACTGCACCACGTCAAAGGAATAATGAGAATATTGAATTGTTTGAACATTGATTACACATTATCTGTAAATTTAAAACTCAAGTACATAACCCAATTTTTTTTCTCAAATGTAACTCCGTAGTACTATCATTTCATCACCGTTTTACTGTTCTTATGCAACAAAAAACAAATCCTTTATCCAGCCATAATTTTTTTTTACTTGAATTTATATACTTTAACAAAGTATACGTACCTAGTGTAGTAAGAGTAAATGAACTACGAGGAGGGAAATATTATTTTTTCCTATTTTAGTTGTGATTTATACGCATCTTTATAAGTTTGTTTTAAGAAACCCAATTTGTAGTTTTAAAAGTAAAAATCCTGATAAATAAAAAGATATCCTGATCCATTCCTGATAAAATACTAAGTTAACTAATACTCTCTTCATTTATTTTTATTTGTTGTTTTGGAAAATTTATTTTGTTTTAAAATATTTATTGTTTTGACACTTTTAAATCTGTGTAATCAATTATATTTTATATTTTTAAAAATAATTGGTTAAATTATTTTTTTATTTTTTTAATGATACTTTTATGAAAAATATATACATTAATTTTGTGTATTTGGTTAAAACAACAAAAATGGAGAAAGTATATAATATGATATTTATGGGTAATATATATGAACTTTTATCCGGAGAAGTCAAAAAGCTGTGGCATTTATTATTTTATTTGAATAACCAAAGATCGTTTTCTCTGTATTACTATTACCAATTCAACATCAGCCCTTTGTTTATTCAAAACAAAACCAAAGAAAGAGCGTGAATTGACTTTGACCAAGACCAGAAACCCAACCTCACAATTCGCACGTATTTGTGGCTATTATTTGACCGCGTCGATTAAAGTCAAAATTGTTATTTTAATTTATCTTTTAATACAAGTCAAAAACGAATCCCGGTTTGCTATATACCAGCACCAACTAGTTTATTCAAACTTCGAAGTCTGTACCTACCAAATCCGGTTTATTAAAGACCCGGTCAACAAAAAATATAGTTGACCAACAAGCAAGTGATATGACTGATCCCTTTAAAAGGAGTCGCATATGCGTTACCAAGTTCCATCATCAACCTAACTACACACCATAGATCTCTCTCAAATACTGAAATCCATCAGAATAAAAATAGAAATAAACAAAATACATACTTAGTGTAATAAGCTGTAATATAAGTAATATAGACTTATCTAGTCATTTATTTTGTAGGCGAATTGGTTAAATAAAATCGAGTTTGATGGTTATTGTTATGCAGATAGATCATCAGTACATTTATTAACTTTTGAATCGTTTTCCCCTGACTTTAATTAATCGGTATACTCAGCAAAACAATTGATGCAAATAAATTTAAAGAAAATAGTTTAATTGATTCAATGAAACCTTAAATGCACAACTACTAACTGCACATTTCATTAATATGCCAATGCACAGCCTTTAGTCCTTTCTCCAAGACTCTACACAACATTTCTAATCTCACATCCAAAATCAATTCCTACTCGAATCGCAAGTCAAAGAAAAATACACATTGATGAAAACGCAAATTTATAATCTCTTTTCAACATGAAGATAAAAGATACGGAAGAAGCCAATACTAGGGACTCGTTTGATCTTCCTTACCTTGCTTTTTGCTACAACCAGAAACTTCCTCTCTATATAAGTTTCAAAACCTTCTACATCTCGAGGAACCCATTTTTGGCGTCATGGAGAGCTGCTGAAGACTTGTGTCAGCTCGCCTGGCCTAGGACGACGAAGGAGTCTTACGAGCTGAGTACGACACCGACGACGGAGAGATCAACAACGGCGAGGACTTCTCCGTCGCTGAAGCTGCTGATTCACCGTCGACGATCTGACGGCTAGGGACGTGACGGCTAAGTTCAAGGATGGGATCTTAAACTTGGAAAGACTTGGCAGACCTCTCTCCTAGCAGACAGGTCGTTTTTAAAATATTTATACATTACTGTTTTTATACTTCCATGTTAGTATTTCGGTCGTCTCGTTTATTATTCTCACACATGATATAAAATATAATATTTACGAGCTAGATAGAAAAATCGAATTATAATATGGGTACGCTGCTAAACAGAATTACATTTATATGTGTGCATTACTCTACTAAATAGAATTCGGTTAAGTAATAATTCGATTGAATACTAAATTTCCTCAACATTTATTGCAACAAAAAAATTTAAATATCCAACTGATTTTTTTTTCCGGTTAGTTAATACCTCTATGCATATATATTAAATAAACTAATAAAAGATCATAGTACATACATGTAATTAATTTATAGAAATTTAACGAAATGTGTGTTGAGTCATTCAAAGAACATAGCTCATATATGTAATTAATTTAGTTTGGTTTGAAACCTTTTTAATCAAGAGATACATGTTGAGTCCTTGAAAGCAATTTGGATTTTCATTGTGTAAAATAGTTTTTTTTGGTTTTGTTATCTCGGTTTAATTTTAGTTTTCAGTTAGTTCGGTTTACATGATTTTTTTGGAATTAAACTGAATAAAAATTTGGTTTAGTTTTCAGTTATTTAGATAACCAAAAATTTTATCGAATTAAACCATTTTTTGTTTTGGTTAAATTTTGGTTAGATTTTTGATTATTTCAGTTAAATTTAGTTAATTCAAATATAATTTTGTTTTTATTTAGTAGAAATCGGTACAATTTGGTTTTTTTTTTATAATAGGAAAAAGTAAAATAATTGAAGTAAAAGAATACCAAAACCGAATTGATTTTATAAATGTAATGATCAGTTTTTAATCTAGAATTGAAATTAAATCTGAAACTAAAAATTTTGGTTCAATTCGATTCAATAATTTTGGTTTAGTTAAAAACTGCATGTCTAGTGTAAAATACTGATATGGATACACAATATAAACAAAAAAAAAAAGATTTAACATCATTTATTTTGAATATTTATACAATACTTAAGTAAGTAATTCTAAAAATGAATGATGCCAAATAATTTGCATCAGTAAACAATATGAATATATAAAATATTAACATCAATTATTATAATCCATATAAATATGTCACAATTACAAAAAATGATGTTAAATATTTATGTAAGTTATTATAAATGATTCAAATACTTAATTTATTAAAAATAATTTAATCTCAAATATTTTATCATCTAAAAATAATGTGAAAAAATTAGAATATATATTTTTTATTAAACGTTATTTTAAAAATAAATATTACAGAAGTCTTATTTTTAATTAATAAGTTATTTATATTTGGTAATAGAATATTTATTAACATAGTAATTATTCTTATTCCATATCAAATAATATTCTCGGATAATGTTACCATAAGAATGAAACTAATGATCCTAAATAAATGGAAGGCACAATCTTCATATATATAGGAAATTATGTTAAGAAACCTAAACATTTAATTTTGTTTTTTGACCATTGGACTACGCAGTTGTGATTATGTTTCCCATTTAGTGTTTACTTACAGTTTATGTTTACTAGTAATGCCTCCAAGCAACATCAAATGTAAGTAAATAATAAATGGGAAACATAATCACTAGTCCAATGGTCAAAAAACAAAATTAAATGTTTAGGTTTCTCAACATAATTCTTATCTATAAAAACGAGCTTAATTCTGCGTATACTATAAACCAAAAAACCAAAAACTCTAATCTTATCCTCATCCATGATTTCCCTACCTTCGTCAGTGTTGACCATGAGCTTTCCCAAAGCTGCTCTTCATTCAAGAACTTCATTCAAGAACTTCATTCAAGAAATTACCACCCCTTTCTGCTGCTCTCTTGAAAACCCCAACTTTGAAAAGCCGAAGCCTAAAAATCTCTGCGGTGGAAAAGCAAAAGGCCCAAATTAAATATGAGGTCATTGGTAAGAGAAGGAAGTGCAAGCAAGGGAGATTTACATAAGGGTGATGTTGTTCAAGAAGGAGGGATAAGCTAAAGCTAGATTAAAAATCTGGATTATGAAAAGGGAGCGGGTTGTGGCTCACCGTTACCTGGCTAATAGAGGAACATAACAAGATTTTCTCAACTACGTGAAGAACCGGTTTGGAAACGACTAACGAGGAAGAGGAAGAAGAATTAGACTGGGAAGCAATTTTCGTGTATACTGCCCGCTCCGGTGAGGTTGAAAAGGGTTTAATTAAACGGAAAGATATAGCTTGGAAACTGGCTGAATGGTTCATTTAGAAAATGAAGCCGGCAGACATGATGAAGCTATCAGAGCAGAAGTTCGTTGACTACATGTTCAAGAGATTTGGGAAGTTCTTGGATGCTGAGTGAGTATCCGTGGATTGATGAGTAGAACTTAAAAATGTTGGAGTTTTTGGAGGCATTGCTATTACCTAATATAGCAATGTTGACTAGTCTCACAGCATCTTTACAAACTAGAGATTTAAATGAAGCAACCTTGGAGATACAAGAACTTGACAAACCTATTATTGATAGCTATATTAGGTAATAGTAATGCCTCCAAACAACATCAAATGTAAGTAAACACTATACGGGAAACATAATCACAACTGCGTAGTCCAATGGTCATTGTTGATTAGTCTCACGGCATCTTTACAAACTAGAGATTTAAATAAAGCAACCTTGGAGATACGCGAACTTGACAAACCTGTTACTGATGGCTATATTAGGTAATAGTAATGCCTCCAAGCAACATCAAGTATAAATAAACACTAAATGGGAAATATAATCACAACTGCACAGTCCAATGGTCAGTTGATTTAAATGAAGTAACCTTGGAGATACACGGCATCTTTTTCTTTGTTTTTTTTATTCAATTCAAGTTGATCATAATTCTCATCCACATGTTGGATAGACACAATAACCATGTTGCAGAAGGGGCCAGTGTTCTGATAAAAATTGATGGCTATAGTATCGAAGACTGGATGGGCCTTAACCGTAACGTGTGATAAGCTTATTCTAGTAATGTATATGATTCCCTGTCTCCCTCTCTGACTTTTTGAGTGGATCTTATATAGTATGTGTAAGTTAATATTTACATGAACCCCAAGATCTTTAAACAAATAGATGATCACATAATAGATTTATGAATTGAATATGGGAAATAATAGATATAGAACTTGAAGTTTTGTTCATCTGAATTTTGTTGTTGAATTTTCATATCCGTGCATAAATTATGCGTTTTGTGAAAATATTATCTTTTTATATTCAATAATCTGTGCAAAATCAGAGTTCTATATATTAATGGATTTACTAACGACCAAGTGGGAGACTGTAAGAAATAAATTCTTCTCTATAATATGGTCTTATATTCATCCATTTTCTATTATACATAATGGATTAACTAGATGTTTATAACCATGCTCTGATACCACATGTAAGTTAATATTTACATGAACCCCAAGATCTTCAAANCCCCAAGATCTTCAAACAAATAGATGATCACATAATAGATTTATGAAAGATTTATAGGAATACCTGCATTCATAGTTGCAAAGGGACAATGATCTTCCTTGGATGAATTCTTGGATGGAAGATGAAATACTTAAGGTAGGTGATTAGATTTCTCTCCCCTTGCCTAGAACTTTTATGTGT
>OVBI01000536.1:0-68079 GCA_900406495.1 Sisymbrium altissimum | reverse complement strand
AACACACCTAAAATCAAATTACAATAATCACTTTTAATTCCATTAAATTACCGTATCGAATAACACCCCCTAAATGTATGCATTAACGATAGTGTATGTACATTGATTTAAAAACAAAAAAATTTGCCATCTGAAATATTATGATTCCATTACAAATTTGTAAAAATAATTATCAACATAAGTATTTAACGGATAATTATATTGAATAATGATAGCTGGAGTTTACTTGTATTATATAATAACGAATAATTATATTTGCCTCACAGTAAAGATTTTATTTATAAGTTTATATCTATCAATCTGCAGAAATTGTATTATCTATAAATGGAACTCATACTCGTATAAATATTAGTTAGTTTTTAGTCAACCATTCAATTAAGAGAGCTTCCAAATTTAGAAACTAATTATTAACATAAAAAAAATTATTCTTACAAATACATAACAATTTCAAGATTTTATATATTAACAAAATTAAAACTTTGTTAAAATAAGAAATTTATTTGTAAATATTATTTTAGTCGAGTTAGAGAATATTGAAAAAAAAACAAAAAAAACATAAATTAATCGTGATTGGTTAAAAAAAATAGAAATTGAGAAGAATAAAATGAGAAGGGATAGAAAAAAAAAATTGAAAAAAGTAAAAATTTTGTTTTAAAAAAAAAATAATGATAGAAAGTAAAAAAAATAAATCTTTTTTTTCCATACCATTTTTTTGATGAACATATTTTCCTCTTTCTAAGAGAAATAGGAAATTTTTCCCATTTTATTTTTCTATCTTTTCCATTTGATTGGTAAAATAAATATTGGATTCCATAAGATATTTTTTTCCCTTTTCTCTCTACTTAAGTCAACTAATCACAACCTAAAACATTTCAACCACGAAATAAAGCATGATCAAACTTTAGTTATCAACTAGTTCATGACACACCAAAATCAAATGATATACTATCGAGACGGCATGTCAATGTGCTCTCATCCTGACTTGGGTGAACAGATTGGATTCTTATTAAAAAAAAATTGTTGTTGAAAACAGTTTGTATATGAATTAATAACACGGTGTACAACCACATTACAAAGTCTTTAAGACATAATTTAGAAAAAAATAATTTCAGGTTTCATATATGTGATAAAATTGAAAAGTTTTGTGAAGCGTTTCTTTAGAATATGGTATACCAAATCAGAATGTAAAGACAAAAGTAATTTGGGAAGAGAATTTTATATCTACGAGTTGGGGAGAGGAGTATTTATGGATTTGCATTATTTGACTACTGTTTGGTCTGATGAGTGACGCACTTCCATGAATTCGCTTGAAATTATGTTGCATAGGTCGGCAAGTGACGCACCATTTTGCTCCTTAATTTCATGCTCTAAAACCCTTTTTGCTGCTGTTATAGAAAACAAAACCTTTTTGGTATAGAGAAAAGAGCTACTATTAGAAAACATAAATAACCGATAACCGCACTACTGCTATAAGTATGATTATAACAGCTTAGTGACAAATTGACACATATAAAGAAGTTAACAATGGTTTGAAAAATATTTAATAAAATAGCAATGACTATACACTAAGTTTTTGAATACAACCACATAATTTACAGAACGATTTTAGTAAATAGCCAAATTTTGTGGTTCAATTGTGACAAAATTTAGCTGTAAATTATAAAATTAAATTCATAACTGATGGTAAAACTATCAGAATTAACCACATATAAAATATTTATAGTTAAAATGATAGTTTGCTAAAAACATATTGATTTGCCTCCACCATTTAAACTAATAATCTATACGTCGAGTGGGTCAATGCACGAAAATAATTTAGTATAAGTAAATCTCTCAAATTTGACCAAATTTATTGACAAACAAAGAGAAAATCCAAGTTGGTGACTAAGTAGTGACTAGTCCCTCTACGTGTGTAGTTATATAGAGCCCCGCGCTTGAATCTCGACAAGACAAAACCATGAATTTATAAGGAACATGGTCACCTTCACATCACTTCAATTTGGACAAACGTAATTTATATATAGAGACATAAAATATAATTATATAAATCTCCTTTTTGTAGCTAAACCCTTGTCTGCGATCTCCGAAAGCAACCTTTTGGACCAACGACCTCGAACATACACAAACAAGGTTTTACAAGTAAGTATATTAGTCACTACAGTATTTCACTATCTCGTCTCTCCGTTAATCCATGAATATTTTTAGTTTTTCCTTAGCAATAAAAGCCAATCATTTTTACCAAAAAAATAAAATAAAAGTCAATCATGATAGATATTATTAACCATGTGTTGTTGAATTGCGACAACGGGCAAAATATATATGTATAAACAGTAAAAGTAATAAAGGATTCAATAAAATTCTGAACATATGCATCAATCATTTAGTTAGCCAGGGTTGGGCTGGGTGCTTTTGAATTCGAGGGCTTTTTTTTTAATGATGGGGATATCTAGATTGAAGGTATAGTACCTCTCATTTTTATCAGGTCAAATGATAAAAAAAAAAAAAAAAATTCAGTCAAAATATTAAAAAATTATATAATTTTCTTTTTGAAGATAATTGATATCTTAACCTACACCAACACAAAAATTTCTCTCTAAATGGAATAGAAATGATCACCATCACTTAGTTATTCGAAATTTTTTTGAAAACGAAGGATATTCATTATAATCCGGTTTGATCTTTAATTATCAGTATTAGTTTTTTGGTATTTGTATTTGATCTCAATCCCAAAAACTAATATCTTATCAAAATTAACCAATATGTTAAACATTTAGTTTGTTATCTTATCCACAATGTAAAATATATTTAAAAAAAAATTAAGTTAATTTCTATGTACAAAATATAGAATTCTATTTATAAAAGATGTCAGGTATCATGTGCAATAAAAAAAAAAAACTTGAAACATTTTCAACTGCTGTTTAAAAAATTAGTACAAATTTTTTCCACTTGTGCATATATATATATATATAAATAAGTGAAATTTTCGCCACTCGAATTATGTTATTTATCCTGAAAATTTTCTAAGTCCAACATGCTCAACTGTAAAGTATTTTAAATTTGAATTAGGAATATAAATATTTAAGAAACGAAACTAATGATGTAGATTAGTGCTTTCATCCGAGTGAAATCGATAAATATAGAAGTAATTATTTTTTTGAGAAGAATGACGAATCTTTAAAATTAAGACATACTAATTAACTTGGAGATGTTCAAGTGGGGAGAGTACACAAAACGTGGGGTAATAAATAAATTAAAGACGGTGATCATTCAGAGGAGACTCAGGAGGAGAGGGAACAGTGGAGCACGGTAAGAGAAAGGTAGGTTCGGCCGCAGCAGATCCCTAGACCCGGCTGATGCAGGACGACGCTTTGCCTAACCATGTGACTCTTGCATCTAAACCCCAAGTCCTCCATTTAATTCGGTTGGCCGCTACTTGTTTCCTTTTGGCTTTTTTCTTAACCCATTCCTCTGGTCACTTTCTAACTCTAGTTACTACTATGTGCTACTTGCTATTTGCTTTTTTGTTTCTTCTTTTTTTTTTCTTCTAAATGTCTTATAAAAACCCATTTAAAATCTTGATTAGTTTTTCCCGTGATTCTTTTTAATTCTGTCGGCGAATTTTGTTTTCAAGTTTTCATAAGAGAAATTCGGTTTGAATCTCACGTGTTTTGTATTGGTGGAATGAAGCAATCGTATAGTTTGTTATATACATCTTAAGATCAATATTCTTAACTAACAAGGATTGTCAATCCCATCACAGGAAAACATCAAAAAAACCTTTTTCCCATCATGAAAGTCTAACGTTTAGCTTATTTTTTCTAGTAAGCACTGTTTATACTACAAAAAAAAAACAAAATTTCTCCCATCTTTCAAAGAATAACAGTCCAATGTCTATGAAATAGTAGTATTACATGGAACTCGGTTTTTTGCAAAGAAACACAAATGGTGTGCGTAAAAACTCACAACTAAATTCTATAGTTTCGGTTGTTGAAGAACACGGAAAATGCTGGGGGATTTCAAATCTCATGTATTCATTTATTTATCATATGGTCTATTTACCAATAATAGAGTAAGAATATAAAATAATAATAATAATTTAGCCTTTTTATCAAAAATAAAAATAATATTATCTTTTAATGGGAATATTGGGAAAGAGATATGATGGTACGGTCAATAGTACGTAAGGAAGAGTACATTTCCTCTCTGTTACTACTGTAACTCTGTAAGCGTTATATGATATGCTTTTTATTTCTTCTCATCAACCTCTCTCCACATTTACGTGTAGCAATAGCATTGCTTCATTCTTGAATCTCGATTGTAGTTAATTCTATAATTACATCCACGGAATCTTTAGACGAAACTGTTGATCGTACGTTGTAACACAAATTACGTTTTTTTTTAACGACAGTCGGATTAATTTCATTATTAAATACATCACCAACGTTTAATATGTAAACACTAGTAAGTATCTATCAGACTATCACTATCGTTTCTGTACTTTAGGGTCTGTTTTGATAAGTTTGCAAGTTTCGGAGGTTTTACTAGAAATTTCATATATTTTTTTGGCCTTTTTTCCCACTCTCGTGTTAATTTCTTATATAAGGAAAACAAACGTTAGACAATAATTTGATACGGTACCATATTCCATATGGTCGCTCTTTAAAAAAAAAACTCAATTGCAGTTGTGTTCTTTCCCTGATTTGAAATTGGAAATATAAACTATAAATAATATATTATTCCTTTTGGTGGGAAAAAAGTAAATATTCTTGAACGATTTTATGGCACATTCTATATATCTTAATATTCGATAGAATATATATACGGATCATGAATCTCTTCACGATGGAATATATATATTTTCTTACAAAAAAATTAAAGACGTTCTTTTTTCCATAAGAATCTCTACTATACGATCCAATCTTAACGTATATGAATCTTTTAGAATCAGAGAATCGGCTTAAAACTCGAAACAGTAAAAAAAAAAAAAAAATTACACTTCTGCTCCGAGAACTTTGGGTGACAGATTAGAGAAGACCTTGTCAGTCATTATTTTACCATCACGNNNGGAAAAAAAAAAAAAAAAAAACATAAACATGATGATGATAACTCAGAACGCGCACATTAAGCCGCTCGTGGCTAACATACACCGAGAGTTACAGTTCACCCATCTTTTCTCTTCCTTTCTCTCCTGCACCTTATTATAAACAACAGTAAGAGAATCAGTTTTTTNTTTTTTTTTTTTTTTTTTTTTTTTTTTTTTTTTGCCTATCTGATCGAAGCCGCGGGAAAGTGAAGTAAAAAAGTAATAATAATGTAAAGAAATTTTAAGTTTCTTTTTTCCCTGTGAGTTGCTCGTTTATGGGAGAATCGTGTCAGATTAATTTCCTTTTATTTTTTGCATTGATTAATTTAAGTAATATATAATATTATAACAATTTTATATTTTGGCAAGAGAGTGAGAGAAAAGATCTCTTGTGTGGGTCGGCCATTATATATGCAGGTCTTTCTCCAACTTCTCCTCTTGGGAAAATTACTGAACTTACTTTAAATTTTGCTTCTTTTCTCAAGTGTGTCACCAAGGGAACAATAATAATGGGTACGTCTCGTTTTTTTTCATTCTTGACTCTTTTCAGTTAGGATTTTTGGGTAAAAGAACTTCCTCTTCTTCTTCTTGTGGGTTTCTCTGTTAGCTTTTTCAGAAGTTCGTTTTAGGATTTTGGTGTCGGTAAGGATCTCTGTTCATTTTTTTTGGTTATATGGTAGTTTTTGTTCTTTATTCCCCTGTCTCTCTGTCCTTTGTTCACTATTCCACAANTTTTTTTTTTTTTTTTTTTTTTTATATCAGAAAGAAACTTCCTTTGGTCTGTGGATTTGAAAGTTTTGGTTTTTTTTTGTTTGGAAATTAGCCAGAAGAAATAACCTGTAACTATTTTTTCGGGGATTTTGGTTTGCAGATGTTAACATGAGTTTTTCACAAGATATGGATGATGAGTATGAGAAGCTCATTAGAAGAATGAATCCACCGAGGTATTACAACTTGTTCTCTACTTTTTCTATTTTTATTTATTTATTTTATATATAAACCATTTTTAATAAATAAATCTCTGATATGATTTTGGATTTTTTTAAAAAAACCTCTGTTTTCTTTTTGTTTAGGGTTGTGATTGATAACGACTCTTGCAAGAACGCTACTGTGATAAGGGTAAACTCTACTTTATTTTTTTATTTAGTACAATCTTGTGGTTCTTATCAAACCTATAAAGTCTTGGACTTGTGTTTTCTGAAACATATTCTTTGGGGTTTGTAATGTTTCTCAGGTGGATAGTGCAAATGAATATGGGATTCTTCTTGAGGTTGTACAAATTCTCACTGATCTTAACCTCACTATCACCAAAGCTTACATATCCTCTGATGGTGGTTGGTTCATGGATGGTATGCTTCACTTTTGTTAATGGTCTCTTTTGAATTTCCTTACTTCTGAACAAGGAATTGAATCTCCTCCTTCTCTCTGCGTTTGGCAGTATTTAATGTCACTGACCAAGATGGGAACAAAGTCACTGACGAAGTTGTTCTAGACTATATCCAAAAAGTGAGTTTTTAAACAAGTCTTGTTCTGTTCTTCTTGTGTTAGTAATGTGTAAATTGAGTCTAACTGGTATGTTGTGGTTCATTCTCAGTCTCTTGGGCCTGAAGCTTGTTTCTCCACTTCCATGAGATCTGTTGGTGTTGTACCATCAACAGACAGCACTGTTATCGAATTGACCGGTTGTGACAGACCAGGTTTGCTGTCTGAACTGACAGCTGTTCTGACCCACCTCAAATGCAGTGTACTCAACGCCGAGGTTTGGACACACAACACCAGAGCAGCTGCTGTGATGGAGGTGACAGATGACTCAACCGGGTGTGCCATCTCTGATCCAGAGAGATTGTCTCGGATCAAGAGCCTTCTCAGGAATGTGCTCAAGGGAAGCAACACACCGAGGGAAGCTAAAACCGTTGTCTCTCACGGGGAGGTTCACACGGATAGGAGGCTTCATCAGATGATGTTTGAAGACAGAGACTATGAGCACCGTGTGGTGGACGATGATTCCTCCTCCGTCCAAGATGAAAGGCAAAGACCAGACGTTTGTGTTGATAATTGGCTCGATAAGGATTACTCTGTGGTCACAGTTAGATGTAAAGACAGAGCGAAGCTTCTGTTCGACACTGTCTGCACTTTGACTGATATGCAATACGTGGTTTTCCATGGAAGTGTTGATACTGAGGGCACAGACGCATATCAGGTAAAAATCCTACTACAGTAGAATAAGAAAGTTTCCCCTGAATCCATTCTATTAACGTTCTATTTTACGCTTTGCAGGAGTATTATGTGAGACATATAGATGGATCCCCTGTAAAATCAGAGGCGGAGAAGCAAAGAGTCATACAATGTCTTGAAGCAGCTATCAAAAGAAGAGTATCTGAGGTAGAAAAGACACACCATATATACATAGTTGTTTATGTTGTTTACTCTTTTTGTAACTGGAACTAAAAATCAGTGTCTTCTTCTCCTTGTTGATGTTATAGGGATTGAAGTTGGAACTGTGCACGACGGATAGAGTAGGCTTGTTGTCAAATGTGACTCGCATATTCCGTGAAAACAGTCTAACGGTCACGAGAGCTGAAGTAAAAACCAAAGGAGGCAAAGCTCTGAACACATTCTATGTCAGCGATTCGTCGGGTTACTCGATTGATGCCAAGACCATAGATTCCATAAGACAAACCATAGGCCAAACTATCCTCAAAGTTAAGAACAACCCTGAAGAACAACAGCAACGACAGAAACCGCCTTCGCAAGACTCCCCGACCAGGTCTCTCTTTGGTGGTCTTTTCAAATCGAAATCTTTCGTCAACTTTGGCTTGGTTCGGTCCTACTCTTGAGGAAACATCTTCACTTAGATGTGAGCTTAAGTCTCCTCTAGGTTTTAACTGCTTATTTCAACTTGAGAAGAATCTGTAAATTTATCACCAGATAACCTTAATTCTTGGTCTAGGATCCAACGTTCGGTAGGGCAAAGGACAAAAGGGTTTTAGTTGATGTCACGACTTAAGTGTTAAGTGTTAACCTCCTCTTCTGTACATATTATCAAATTCTCATAATTATCTCCACTGAGTCTTTTTCTTCAGGTGTTGCAGCCTAGATTGTTTAAGTCAAATTGAAGTTTCCATGACCTTAAACAAGTATATGAAAATAACTAAATAAGACAAGAGTTGTGGTGGGTGACAATATCATAATTGGATAATTCCAAAGGACTTTTGCTATTTTGGAACCAAATATGAACTTTGGGATATCAATCCTGGGTTTCCCCAATTTACTCCCTAATTCAAGGGATGGATCCATACAAGCCTCCATATTTACACCTATCAAATCCGAAATTAGTAGCTAGTTTATATTATATTGGCCTCCAGATATCTAATTTGTGTATGTAAGACAGTGAGAGAGATGATATTGATATTCTAAAAGCATATATATTATAGGTTTATTAGTTATGGCATGTTTTTGCTTGGTCAGATACTAGTTTTTGGGTTGGGTTTCTTTTTCGTCTGATATTTTATTGGTTACGAGTGTAATATTTGTTTAGGGTAAGTTTACAAAAACCAAAACATAATTTTAGTCAAAACTGATTAGAAAACGTGAATTTCAAAGATGCGGTTTTAGGTGTTTTTAGTTTGTCTGAAACAACTACAGGAAGACTTTAAAATGGTTTGTTATGAGACATTGATCCGGGTTTTATATGGATTCATCATAGTTTCAAGAGAACTTTAGATCATCAACCCACAATGACTTTAACATAATTCCAAATTCACTCGGTAATTCGAATATAGTTTCACCATATTCTGAACGATATTTTCTCTCGATTTTTGGAGTTTGGATCATGTTTCCTCTGGTGGGAACAAAGCTGCAGAACCAATTGCGATCAGCGTAACGCGAGACCATAGATATCAATCGTATATTTCGAGGAATGGTCATGTATGGCTTCTTCCCCTCCTTGACCAAGGAAGCTATTGCAGGGTAATTATGATGGTTTTCCTCTTCTTTTTTACCTGGATCAACTTGTCTCCTCTGTTCCAAGAGTGTGCGTCGGGCTCCTATCTCCCTCCTTGAGATTTGGTTTTCTTTCTCGTGAATGCCTAATTGCCTACTGGTGTTCTTTAGTTTTCTTTTTTCTTTACAGATGTTTTTACTTTGGTTTTCTTCTTTGTTAAACTCGGGAACCTCTTATCTTTATTATATGAATAAACCCAGTGTTAAAGAAGTTATATATTTCGTGTCATGCTTAATAAATGGAAGAAAATAAATAATTTCTTATGTAGTACTAATGTTTTCCTTGCTCAAATTTAGTCAAACCGCTTTTGTGCAGCATTATTCGAGTGGAAAGCCTTTCATTTTTTTTTTTTCAAGAAATATGCATGATGATCTAAACAAATGAATATTTAACATGTCTTGTCGAATATCAAATAACAGGCATTTTAGTTTAGTCGGATGTCTTTTTTGACAAATATCATTGTTGCAGTCATTGTGGTAAGCCGAGTAACTTAAAGTAGAGATGTTGGGAGCTTCATTCCCACCTAAATCCAAAAGATTTGTTGACCAAAATCAAAAGAGTATCAACGATATTGGAAGGTTATAGATAATTTTTTTTGTACAGAATACATTATTGTTTTTCGTATATTATTTTGTTTTATTGCATATGGAGTAACCGTCCAGGATCAAAATATATTAGAATCCCACTTTTTGAAACTAAAAAGACCTATAGTACATGAAGTTACATTAGTCTACTCAAATAAAAGTTAAAATGATATCCAAAATCTGATTGTGCACTCAAATATGAATTACTAACAGAGTGAATTTTTTTAATCAATCTACTTATTAAAAACTTGTTTTAAATTGGAAATTAACAAATAGATAGAAAGATTAATATGGGAGAAAACTTGTTTTGAATTGGAAATTAACAAATAGATATATAAAGATTAATATTGGAGACAAATATATATAAAAAGATTAAACAAAATAAATACGAAGATATAACAAACGGTCTCTATAATAAAAGGAACATGTGAGGGTGTGGAGAAATTGTCACTGCAGGAAACTTTATGGGGCGTGTTTACTGAAACTATGTCGATGGTGTATGTGTACTAGATTCGCGAGTCACATGGAGCGACCAACAAAGAGAAACCTCCCCACCACAAAAAGACTTAATGTGTTTTTCATATTCTAACACCGCCCATTTTTTCACATACATTGTTAATCTTAGATGTTATATTTTCTTTATTATTCTGGCTTTTCTCATAAATACATATCTAACTAAAATATTAGCATTTGACTCGTCTCCGTTCCTTGTTCTCAATCTCAATACATGGCTTTCTCTTCTGTGTGTACTTCATGGCAGAGGAAATCTTTTTAAGTTTCAGGCATTGTCTTCGGACTTTTAATTTATGAGTTTACAGATTATTGTCTATTTTCATTGCTGGACTACTATGCATATGGGTGATTTATGTAGTTAAGTTTAGATATTTAAATATATAAATATCTGTATAGGCATCATGTTTGATATCTATATGGTAGGCGTTACACTCACACTAATCGTTATGTTATCTGTATAGGATTTTATACTCCTATGGTTTTCCCAACAACACGAAAAACCATTTTCGTTTTATTTTGTTTTAAGATCGGATTTTTGCTTTACCTTTTACGGCTTAATATGCATGGTTTATATATTAGGAGTATGATTTGATATAAAACATCTAAACTACGTGAGATATACCTCTATAATAAAAGCACAAGGAATATTTCTCTAGAAGAATTAATTAGCTATAATTACACAGCCCGTTACCGGTACGAGGCCACATGATTACAATAACAACAATAACGCATTCCTCATGCCAAAATTAATCCTTATCTATTATAAGACTAAACATAACATATTTTTTTGTTTAAAACACACTAAACATAACATAATTGACGATAGATATCATACCTATCCAATCTGTTGACCGTTGACTAATTTTGATTGTTTTGATTTGATTCTTTTTAGTGTTTGTTTGCCATATTGAGTCAATACACGCACCACGCAACCACCACACTTTCACCCAATTTCTAATTTTTACTTCTTTTTTAAATGGCAAGGGATTATCTTAGTTGTTATTGTTATCCATCCAAATTAATTACTCTATTAAAATCCTCAAGCTAAGCAACCCCTAATTTTCCCAATCGTCCTTCCTCTTTAAAAATCAGATTTAAACCCTTCAAAAAAAAAAAAACAGAAAAACAAAACCAAACACCAACATTAGTATCGACATCGCAAACCCAAACACCAAACCTCCACACACACACACACACAAATAAAAAGATTTTCTTGATACATTATCAATCAAGAATCAAGAACCAAGAACCAAGAATCAAGAACCAAGAATCAAGAATCAAGAATCAAGAATAAAGAATCAAGAATCAAGAATCAAGAATCAAGAATCAAGAATCAAGAATCAAGAAATGGAGGAAGCAGGGCGTAAAGGAGATCCGTTTCCAGGTTTTGAGATGAGAGTTCACAACGACGACTGCGTTTTCCGGCGATCTCTAAGCTGCCGGCTACAGAGACGAGCTCCATGTCCTCTCTTATTACCACCAAGACCTCCTCCTTCCGCAGAAGCTCCTTCTTCTACGACAGGAGTCTCCACCACTTCTGCGTTCTGTCAAAACGGAACAGATCCGATCCCTCTATTGTCCCCTCTCGTCCTTCCTTCCATGCTTCAACCTAATCCCTCCACGACCTCCCACTGACTCTTTTCTCTTTCCTATCTCTTCTTAGGTTCTTTATTTTTTTTCCTGTAATGAGTACAACGTTCTCATTGATCCATTATTTCTTTCTTTTGGATAATTTGGGTTTTTTATTTGAATTTTTTCATCATCTAGATTCAAAATATGTTATTGCCTCTATTCAGAATCACACTTTCACAACGGTGATAAGGATCGTCCTGTCTTTTCTCTCGAGACCCTTGTTTTTCTTAACATCATTGAATAATATTTGTACATACAGTAATATGTTATGATATATTCTTATTGAGCATCAAATATATCTTGTTAAATGACTCAAGATTTCACCAAGTTTTTTGTTCTTTTTGATCCATGGCCCTTTGCAAGCAATTAATTGTGAATTCAAGAAATACAAGAGGACCCCCATGTAGGTTGATTAGGGGGGGCATAATCCCTCTGACTAAATTAGGTGTGGCTTGATGTATCAATAAAAAGAGGTTAAGGATGAGGAAGAAGTGTATGCATACAACATTACTATTTACTAATGTCCTTTTGCACCTCATGTCAAGCAAGACCTTTATCTATGCTTTTACGACTACCAACACAACAAACCCAAGGGAAAAAATTTGCAACAATATCTTCTTCCTTGATTACGATACTCTTCGATTTCTTAGTTTCTCATAAATCTCTAGATGAAAAAAAGAAAAAATTGTTATTTAATTATTCTATATCATTTAGAAATCCCGATTTTTGTTTCAAATGCAAACTATTTTTACGTTATCAAATTGTTAATGATCCGTTAACGACTTGACGTAGAAACCTTTGTCCTTTAACACAATATGTTGGTATATAAAACCTTTAAAATTGATAGTCGAAGAAAATATCAGCAAATTTCTAGAAATTAAACCTAAAAAATATTTACGATTTCTTTTGAAGAAAGTCAGAAACTCGAAGAAATATTTGTTTTAATACAATTGAATTAGTAGTGTTGGATATGATATGACCAAATTTATTGTGGTCGGGGGAACAAAATCAGTGAAACTGGAACAGATCAACGAAGAACACGTGATGACCGATGTGCTCTAACGTGTATTTCGAGCTCGAAAATAATCTTGATGCAATTAATGATCTCCATATTATCACTTTAGCAACAGCAGCAACAACAACAACAAAAATCTTCATACTATTAAAACATTGGGATACCGTATTCTATATATACAATCATATCCCATAATTTCAGGTATTTATGTTTTAGGAATCAACTATGTAAATCAATTTTTTTCTTCCATAAAACAGAGTTAATTAGTTGAATCAATTAGCTGATTCGTAAAAGGGAAACTACTTATTTGATCCTTAGAACATATGGGATATGATTGTATAGGATATATATTCCAATAGAAAAAAAAAAAAAATTAAACTTCGGTTAGCAATTCAGCATCACAAGTGATCAGCCGAGGCTGAACAACTGAGGCACAAGGATCTCTACAGTTGGAACAGAGCCACAAGTGATTTATAAGCATATAATTGATACAACAGTTGGACCTTATAGCAGAATGAAGAGAAAGCTCTTAACATCAACTACACATAATAATAAGGCTGACTAATTTACTTGTTCATTACTAAGCTCTCTATTTCTGTTCTGTTTTTACTATTTTTGGTTTACTTTGGCTATTTTAATTCGTTGGTTTTTGAAATTTGTTGGAGGAGTTTTTTGTGATCTAGAAATGGCGTAGGTGGTCCATCTTACTGATTAATAAAAACATACATATAAAACTATTCTTTTTAAATGATCAATTAGGAGAGTTCATAGTATGGTTGAACTCAGGTTCTGATTTGTCAAGCTTCAAATCTTGTGATCTTAGAATGACTTTCCGGTCTTTTTTATTCTAGAGTACTTATATTTAAACTAACAATACAGAGTAAATCAAAGATTCAGATAAATTAGAAACAAAGTCCGAATATTTTATGGGAGTCCAGAGCCTTAGAATATAAGGGAAATTAAGTCGATAAGAATTAGAAATTTGAATTCCTCTAGAGGCAAACTAAAAACTAAAACAAACGTAACATTATAGCCGAGAACATCAAACCGATCAACTCTGGATAGCTAACCAACAGGGAAAACCAAAGCTACCTACACTAGAACGACAACACCAAAACTAGCGAATCTCTAAATTATTATTATTGAATTTTAGGTCTATATTACTATGTCTCTAATAAAAAAAGATATATAGAAATTTAATTGGTCCAACTCCGATTATGATTTTGTTACACATTATGTCGGATCTTGTCTAATTACTATGTGGCTTAATTTACATGTTAAACTTGTAATTAACAAACCAAATAATTTTTCTCATGTTTTGGGGTATAGTTTTCAAATAATCAACTATCATTTATCTTAGAGTATCACTAATGACACTCTATTTTTATCTATAAATTCTAACTTTATAGTAAAATTATCTCTCAGAGTACTCTATATTTCACTATATTTTTGAAAATGCTAAAAATTAATCCAAATTTAGAGTAATTTTAGAGCTTTTTATATTTAACATTATATCTTTTTATTTATAACATAGTCATTTAATTTTAATATACTTTTATTTTGTACTTAAAACAAAATTATATATTTTAGTTTCATATATAAAAAGATTATAATAACAATAATTAGTTTTATACTTAAAAATATTATACTGACATACCATTTTTTATTTCTTTCTTTGTCATTTTTTTTTTAACTCATAACAAACATTAGCATGTCTAAGATTTAAAAGAGACGCAAACGTTAAAATTTTAAAACAAAATCGTAAAGATGGGGAGAATTAGAAATTTAAAAATTCATGGGCTTAATTGGGCCTAGTTTGAATTTATATTAGGCTTACATTGAAAATATATCCGTTAGGAAAAGATTTGTATTGAGGACGAAGTTAAATCGTCAAAAATTTAGTTTGAAAATATATCCGTTACGGAACGATTGCTGTTAAACAGACGAAAACGAAACATAAATCAAAATAAAAAAGGATATGAGAGGATTAAATTTCACTTTTTATTACTTTCTCTCCCAAACCTATTTTCCTCTCTAATCTCTCTTATTTTCTTGACGAACGCTCTCGATATCTCTTCTTCTTCGACGATTATGGGAAAACATTTTAGAAGAGTAAGTTTCTCGATTTCTCTCTAAAGAGTATGTGTAGATAGATTGTGAATTTTGTTTTTGTTTGTTCTTCTTATCTTTTTTTGTTTAGCGTTCGTGTTGATCGTTGATTCTTGAATTCTTCTTTTGCTAGAATTGCGTTTACCGTATAACTTCGAATTTGATCTCTTCTTACAAAAGTGTGAATCGTGCTTTAGATTTAGGGTAATTGATATGGATATGGAATTAAAAATTGGTTATAATATATAAACGAAATGTGTAGATGCTTATATATATACATACGTTGGTATCTATGTTAAGTCTCTTTCTGTTTTGTTTTTCTTTACAGGGGATGTTTATGTGGAGAAGCCATCACTGACTATAGATACGAGATGTAACAAATGACATGACGGTAACCGATTTGAACGACTAAACAAGTAGCATCAGGTAACAGATAAGCTCTTTTACTTTCGCTTTTACTGCCATTGCCCCGTCGCGTGATGCCTTGCCCCAGAGCGAATTGGTTGGTAGTGCATGTCTAAGTAAAGGATGTTTTGGGGATGGAAATGGAATGTATGACATTCTTTAAGTACCTACGGCTTACGAAAACAACCAACGGCTTAAGAAAAAAGAAAAGAAACCAGTCTTTAGACAAAGACTGTGAGAATTTGTTGGATGTATATAACGACCAACGGTTTTCAAAACGTCTTTATACAGACAAAGACCATGATGTTGGATGGATAACACGACCCACTGTTTACATATAGTCCGGAGATTGTTGGATGGATCATTAAACGACCAACTGCTTAAGAAAAAAAAGAAAGAAACCAGTCATTAGACAAAGACTGTGAATTTGTTGGATGCATATAACGACCAACGGCTTTCGAAAAGTCTTATACAGACAAAGCCTATGATGTTCAATGGATAACACGACCCACTACTTACATAAAGTCCGGAGATTGTTGGATGGATCATTAAACGACCAACTGCTTAAGAAAAAAAGAAAAAAAAAAACAGTAATTAGACAAAGACTGTGAAGTGGTTGGATGCATATAACGACCAACACTTTCGAAAAGTCTTCATACAGACAAAGACCCTGATATTGGATGGATAACACGACCCAATGCTTACATAAAGTCCGGGGATTGTTGGATGGATCATTAAACGACCAACTACTTACAGAAAGTCTTTAGCCGGAAATTGTTGGATGGATCATTAAACGACCAATTGATTACATAAGGTCTTTAAACAAAAGACTGTGATTGAAAAGAATCCTTACAAAACAGTCAAGAGACTATGATTGAAGAGAGTCATTAACTCTACTAAGTACCCACGGCTTGTAAACAGTGTTTGGACGAGACACTGTGATTGATCAAAACGACTAAGGGCTTACAAACAGTCTTTAGACAAGAGACTGTGATTGATCGAAATGACCAACGGCTTATAAAGAGGTCTTTAGACAGACAAAGACTATGAATGGTGTTGGATGGATGCAAAACCAACGGCTTACAAAAAAACGTCTGATGGACAAATGACTACGAATGGATATTGTTGGATGATTAAAAATTGATTAACGGCTAAAAAGTCTTTAAGGTAATGACTTTGATTAAGTACCTCACTACCCACGGCTTCGAGAATGTCTCAAGACAAAGACTATTATACTTAAGTTTACCAAAAATCTGCTAAGAAAAGAGTATATACTCTGCTAAGTCTCACGATTTACAAAAAAAGCCTTTTAAGGCAAAGACTGTCATTGATAGAGTTGATACTTTTCAGAAAAAGACTCTTACGCTAGAATGGAATTACTCTTAAGACAAAAACTCTGTTAAGTACTTGAGATTTACAAAGAAAGAAAGAAAAGTCTCCAGACAAAGACTGTCATTGATAAAGTCGATACTCTTCAGACAAAGACTCTTACTCTAGAATGGATTTAATCTAAAGACAAAGACTTCGCTAAGTACCCACGATTTACAAAAAAAAAAAGAGAGTCTGAAGGCAAAGAATCTCATTGATAGAGTCATACTCCTCAGACAAAGACTCTTACTCTTGCATGATGCCTTGACCCATAGCGAATAGTTATTATTGGTTGGTAGTGCATGTCTAAGAAAAAGCAAAGGATGTTTGGGGATGGAAATGGAAAGCATGACATTCTTAAATACCGACGGCTTACGAAAACAACCAACGGCTTAAAAAAAAGAAACCAGTCTTTAGACAAAGACTGTGAATTTGTTGGATGCATATAACGACCAACGCCTTTCGAAAAGTCTTTATACAGACAAAGACATGATGTTGGATGGATAACACGACCCACTGCTTACATAAAGTCCGGAGATTGTTGGATGGGTCATTAAACGACCAACTGCTTACAGAAAATCTTTAGCCGAAAATTGTTGGATGGATCATTAAACGACCAACTGATTACATAAAGTCTGCAGACAAAAGACTGTGATTGAAAAGAGTCCTTACAAAACAGTCAAGAGACTATGATTGAAAGAGAGTCATTATTCTAATAAGTACCCACGGCTTGCAAACAGTATTTGGACGAGACGCTGTGATTGATCAAAACAACCAACGGTTTACAAACAGTCTTTTAGACCAGAGACTCTGATTGATCAAAACGACCAACGGCTTAGAAAGAGATCTTTAGACAGACAAAGACTATGAATGGTGTTGGATGGATACAATCAGTATTCCGTCGAGACGCTGTGATTGATCAAAACGGCCAATGGCTCATAAAGAGGTCTTTAGACAGAGAAAGACTACGAATGGTGTTGGATGGATACAAAACCAACGGATTACAAAAAAATTGTAGATCAACGTTTGATTGATCGAAATAATCTTTATAAAAGTCCCTATGAGAATTGAAAACAGATACTTACAGCTTGAAGAGTCTTTAGACAAAGTCTATGAGTCGGTTTTCAACTTGTTGGATTGATAAAAACGATCAATGTAATAAAGCAAGAGTTTAGAAAAAGACTATGAATATATAACATATTCCCCTTACTTTACCTCTCACAACGTAAATACTCACAAGTAGTATGATGCATTTTACATGAAGCAAAGACTAATTGATTCTTGTTTCCTATGTCCTTCATGAAGGTGCTCAAATTTGTTAAGAGATTCACAGGAGTTTTAAGCGTAGACGGTTTCTTTGACAGGTATGTACTTTTTCAAAATTTTTGGTAATTTATTTGACACAATTATGAAAATCACAAGAAGGAGAATCAAATATGAATTCAAGACTAATTTCATTTGTGCAGGTAGCTTTAAAAACTGGGCATATCCTCATTGACGCCAAAGATTTATTCAGGTATATGCTGTTCTCGACTTTTCTCTTATGAATTGATATTATTACATATGAAAACTTACAAACTCAGCTAATTTACCAAAGTATAGTATATTGGCATTTAAACACCATTTATAACTAAAAATGTTATTTTAAAGCTGTCTTGATAACATTTCTCTAATTGATCTAGCATCCGTCAGATTCTAGAAACAGATAGACATATCCCTTGCTGAACATTACCTTGTGTGTTTATAGAGTTAGTAATCTCTGTAATCTTTAGTTTGTTGCTTGTATGTATTATAAGTTCTCTCAATTATGAAATGGATGGATTTTGGAGTTTCTTGTAGATCAATGTTGTTCCGACTTTTGTAGATTGTGGTAGTGGTGTCCTTGAATTTTGAATGTTTCTTCTTTGTCATGTGCTCTTCCTAACCCTAAGTGATCACTTTAGACTTTGTTAGTAATCTCTGTGTTGATTAGAAAAATATTTATTATTTTTAGTTTGGTGCTTATATGTAATCTCTATTATAATTAGTTTGGTGATTGTATGTAATCCTTATTATCTAATTAGTTTGGTGCTTGTATATATTATAAAGTCTCTTATTTTATGAAATGGATGCATTTTGGATCTTTTGTAGATCAACGTATGCTAGAGACTCCTATAGAGTATTGCAGTAGTTTCTTTATCCCTTGAATGTTTTTGTTTTTGTGTTATGCTCCTCCTTACCCATAATGATCATCTAAGCAGTCTTAATAAATTTTTATGTTAATTAGAAAATATTAGTTTGGTACTTAATTGTATGTATTATATATACGGTCTCTTATTTATATGAATTGATGCATCTTGGAGTCTCTTGTAGATCAACCTAGTTGATACTCCTACAGGTCGTGGTTGTAGTAAATTAGTAATCATTCTAAACCTGTGAAAGACATCTTCTGAATTCTACATTATACGCTGATGATTATTGTGTTAGATTTTATAATTTGTTTATGTTGACTTGAGTTTTTCTTACAAGAATAATGATTGAAAACTTCTCTGTTTATTTGTGTCTATCCATTGGTCTCTGAGTCTTGACAGCATTTCTTTCTTCAATCTATTATCCGTGAGATTGTAAATATTGCTTAACTAGTACTATACTACTATCATTGACAAATTAAATGATATACTTAAAAGAAAAGAAATTAGACTATTTACGCAATATTTCGAATTAGATATGTTTCTTAATAAAAAATTTGATATCATTACTAACAATTCTTGATTTAGTACCTGTCGAGTTTTAGAAACTGATTGCTAATATATATCTATTCATGTAGATTTATTTTCTTGGTATTGGAACATTGATTGTGTTTACTTTGCTAGTGATATATCTTGGTTATGTCTTATTTGGTGCTTGTATGTATCAGAGTCTCTCATTTTATGAAATGGGTATATCTTAATGTCTCTTGTAAATCAATGTAGGCGAAACTCCTAAAACTTGTGGTAGTAGTTTCCTTAAACCTTGAATGTTTCTAACTTGTGTTGTGCTTTAAATCTTTGGTGATGATTATTGCGTTATATTCTGTAAATTATAACTATTGATTTTTTTTTACAATAATAGTAATTGAAAATATCTCTGTTATAGTATTAGTGTCTATCCCTTAGTCTTACACAATTGATGAAGCTTGGAAGTCTATTGACTCACTGGTGTAATTCTTAGATGTAATTCTTACAATGGGTGATTTCTTGATTTTCGATAATTGATGTCAAATTCAAGAAATTAGCAGTATCTAAAATCCAATTGTTGTGCTCTAATCTTCTTTTCCCTTTAGGTCGACTAAATGTTATATCTAATCTTCTCTTCCCTTTAGTTTGCTATAATATAGTTGAAGTTTTTGATTCTAGTTTATGTACCAAAATAGTTTTCTATTTGTTTCTAAGAAAAGTAGCACATTGAATTATTACTACAGGAAAATTTGAGAGTAATATCAGTTATATGAAATGTTTCTAACTTCTAAGAAACAGCATATATGATCGCTAAACTGAAGAGTCATGTTGTAATTTGTGAATCCATATTGCAGATTATAACTATTGTAGGTAGATTTAGAAATAATGTTTACTAATATTACTTGTTTAAAATAGATAATTTGAATTTCAATGTTCTATTTGTGCATAAAAAGTAATTTTTTCCGTATGAGTTTTTAGCTTTGTGTTAATTTATAAGATCTGTTTCTTGTATTTTAGTTGGTTATCCTGTATATCCTCTATTGCATACTCTTGATTTCGGATGATTTATCATCTTGATTTTTGTTAGTTTAATAATTATATTAAAATAGTATACTTTATATCATCCGAAGCCAAGAATAAATAATAGTATCAGATATATTCGATTAATGTTTTTTTTAAATGATAAACCAATTAGATCAACTCTTAATTATGTTCTTTGATTTATATATAGCATGACCTGATTCTGTAAATTGAATATATATTTATTTTAAATATTCTTCACTAGATTTTTAACCCTTTAACCAATTAAAATTTATGTTGTGAACACATATGAGTGTGAAAGAAAAACAAAGCAATATGTTAATAACCTTCACCAAAACTGTTATATTGTCAAAATATAACTCAGTATGAAAAATAAGCAATATATTTTCATCCAGTGGTGGAATATTTCATCTCGGAACATTATGTTTTCAACCCGAATCAAGAGACGGTCCATTGAATCTGCTGACATTGGAGTGTCGGATACCATAACAAACACTATGATTCCTGAGGATACCGCGACATAAGCTGCATAAGGTGAAGGAGATTTCGAAATTATGAAGATTTAGAATCATTTTATATGGTCACAAGTTAACAGACCAAAGACGTTTGAGTCAATAATATTGGACCATAAAAAATGCATACGAAGTGGATTTTGACTGGAACTCAAAAGAGAGTACTATTGGGAAACATGTAGAAAATCTTATTGGATTGAAAATATAAAGGGATCCATGAACATCTAGTTGGACAAAGATTAGGATGTAACGTATTCTATTTCTTCAACTTCTCGTCATAAACATATCTTAAGATTTCACTGTTTTCCTTATCAGTCCACATAACATCTTTTTTTAAAATACAAAATATATAAATCAAAATATACTAGTTAATCTAAACTTATTATTATTTTAAAATTGCAGTAATCACGATATTAAATGAACAGAAAACATATGTTAACCAAATAACAAAATAACCACTATAAATTGATATTAAGAACAAAAATGTCTTGATGGTCCAATAAAACATTTGAAAATGAAAACAGCTTATATTCTTAACTTTTTTAAATGGTAATAACAAGAGTATACACTTTTTTAAATTATATTTTTAACCATATGTTAAATTATAAAAATTTATAGATATTAAAAATTTAAATTTAATATTTAAGTTTTAAATAATAATTAATCCTCCGCAAAAACGCAGATACTATCCTAGTACACTTATATACATGTATCGCTTAAAAAACTTAGCTAATGGTATATCAAAATTGTAAATTTGTAAATTTTCCGACATATATAAGCAATTATATTTGATAAAAGTAATTGATAAAGGTATACGTTTTACTTATTAGAATATCATTTTTGTTTAGGAAATTAGAGTCCATTGCACCCAAAACAAAAAATTTGGAAATTATGATCTTAAACAAATGTCAAAAGGAAAGTGGGCGACTTTTGAAGGTGAGGATATTAATCACAAACTAGGAAGAGAGACAGATATATTTAAAGTGACACAAGTTTCACACTTAGTCCCAAAACAGACCAATCAACGAGCGATACTCATTTCTCTGATTCGTCGGTCAAGCTGTTGACTCGTTAAGCCACGTCTCCTGAGGTGCAAGGCACGAGTCGTTCCATCACAATCCTTCTCCTTTTCACAATTTCCTCCGAAAAACTCCATTTTTATTTCATTTTTTTTTTCTTTTCTTTTTTTTTTTTGTTAACCTCAAAAATTAGGGTTCAGTTTAAGCAACAAAAATCCCTTCTTTCGCCGTCGTGGTCGAGAGGTAACTTCAATTCTCTTCAAATCTTTGCTCACACCGATCCTTGAATTCATGGGTAGTTCTCAAAATCTTGTCTTTAATTCAATTTCGTTCTTCTCCTTGACGATTGATTAGCCGTTAAAACCACGATTAGGGTTCAATTGCTGTTTATCGATTTCAGCCGCTCAGGCCATTGATCGTGTATCTAGGTTTCCGTAGCGTGTACTGAAATATATCACTTTGTTTGAGTTGTTACCTAATGATTGTGCTTGTAGGTGGTTGAGTTGTTTAATGAAAGGTTATAGCTTTTCCTCTGTGCTTGTAGGTGGTTTGAGTTATATTGATGATCTGCAACTGCAACTCTGACTACTTTCTCTAAAAGGATGAGTTGAAATTTGGATACAAGTTCCCTTCACTCCTTTTGTGAGCAGTATTAAACTAAAGAAGCAATGGGAGAGCAAAGTCAGATTAGATCACGTTCTTGGAATAGGATGCCAACCAAAAGATGCAGTGCAAATGGCTTAATGCACGAGTTTATTGTTTTAGATGATGATGATGTTATTATTCTTGATTTTCCCGAGTCTTCGAAAGGCAAAGCCCCTAAGACATCAAGAACTAGGAAGGAGAGAGTGATCAGCCTTGACGATGATGATGTTGATGTTGATGATAAAGAAAATGTTCACAAAGCTGGGGGTAGTTCAAGCGGGAACACTCATGCTGCTAACTTGCGAACTTCTGTAGAAGTGGATGATGATGATTGCCAATTCATTCAGGAAAAGTCTGCTGCTTTTAGATTTTCGAAATGTAATCAGACTTTCTCTACAGGGCCTTCTTCTGGAGTTCGATTTGGTTTAGATTCTGATTCTGAAAGTGATTTTTCAGAGAGTGACTGTTCTGATTGTGAGATTTTAGAAGGTTCTCAAGGAGAGGTCCGCGAGCAGTGGGAGAAAGCTTTCTTGGAAAAAATGAAGAAAGCAGGTAAAGCTGGTCCGAATGAGGAGGCTGGTCCTTCAAATCTCCACAGTGACACTAATTTCAGGCATGGTTTTGAGAGTAGAACTGAACAACATGATCAACCATCATCCTTCTTTACTGCAAGAAATCCAGATAGCGGTAAAAAAACCTCTTCAGCTTTCTTTGGAACCGAGAAATCAGGTAAAGCTGGTCTGAGTGAGGAGGCTGGTCATTCGAATCTCCACTGCGACACTAATTTCTGGTCTGGTTTTGACAGTAGAACTGAACAACATGATCCAACATCTTCCTTCTTTACTGCAAAAAATCCAGATGGTGGAAAAGAAACCTCTTCAACTTTCTTTGGAACAGATAATAGAAAGCCTAATACGTCTGTATTTGGTTCAGAAATGGAAGAAGACAACCTAGCTGAAAGGTTTTTCAGTAAAGAGGATTTTCCAAGGGCTTCGCCACTGTCACCCGAAATACAAGTTGAACATGAAAGGTCTGATTTACCATCTACTGATTCTACATCGTCAAAGGAACAGATGCATCAAAATAGTTTCAAAGAAGTTAAGGAACAGCCAGACTCAGTGCAAGTACAGTGTGAAACTTCACAGTGCCCCAAAGATAGTCGAATGAAAAAGGCGGCCAAAGAGAATCAAAAGAAAAAGGCAGCAGAACATTCGTATCCTTTTGATGGGGATAGTGATACAGCGCCTGTGGTTGGCGTAAGTAATGGAGCCAGATGTGAGCGTGGGATATCGAGTTCAGGTGAATCAAGGGAACCGATCATTGATCCTATCCCATCCACTAGTGGAAAAGTGCAAGGTCTTCAAGGGACAGCTCCTGCAATCGATGTCATGCTTAACAGAGAAATGTTGAAGGAGACAAATGAATACAAAAAAGCACAAGAAGAAGAATGGGAATCAAGGCAACGGCAGTTACAGCTCCAGGTTTAACCACACACTGCTCGATTTTCTGAAAGCTCCTGTTTAAATATTCGACGCCTGCTTTGCAGTTCTTTTTGAACCTTCTTATGGAATTATTGTAGGCAGAAGAAGCTCAGAGGCAACGTAAGAGAATAAAGTTAGCAAACACGCGACAATTGGAGATGGAAAGAAGGCAAAAGGAGAGGGTAGAGGAAGTGAGAGAGACACAGAAGAAGGTTTATACTCTTCCTCAGTGGTCGCTCATGATTTTTGGGTTATTTGCTAACACAGACGTTGCGTTTCATCTTTAAATGACAGGATGAAGAAAGCATGAACATGAAGGAGAAAGTACGTGCAGAAATAACCAAATCGCTTAAACTTCTTGAACTCAAATGTTTTAACATGGCATCGTTGCTTCGAGGCTTAGGGATTTCTGTTGGTGGTGGAATATCTCCTCAGCCACATGAGGTTTGCCATCTCTCTACAGTTAGTTACACTGCCTTTGTATGTATAATTCATATCAAAGTACGTTAATGGAAAACCAATTTTGAATTTAGGTACATGCAGCTTACAAACGAGCCGTACTGAAATTCCATCCAGACAGAGCATCAAGAGGTGACATCAAACAGCAAGTCGAAGCAGAAGAAAAATTTAAGCTTATTGCTCGCATGAAGGACAAATATTTATCGTAACATTGACCAAAGACGATTTAACTAAAGTCTTCTTTGTTGTTTTTGGAATTCTTAGAAGGAACGATTCTCTGTAAATCAGTTTTTCTCAATTATCCAACAAAAAAAAAAACAAAATTGTTGAGGTAGGTTTATAGAAAAAAATGCATAAAAATGTAGAACACAAAAAAAAATGGTTGGTATCAACGCTTTCTCTTCCTGCCTTTGCCTTTACCAAGTTGTCCAGATTTGAAAGCATGTTCTTGATCTTGAAGGAAAGCCCAATTTTTGCCATGTATCTCTGCTCTCTCTTTCTCGCGCACAGCCTTTTCTTTTGCTTTAACCCCGCTCATGAAGGAGCTGTCTTTGCGCAGCTCACTCATTGTTCCTCTCTTTTCCTGGTTTAGCTTTTTGTTCAACTTTTTACGCTCGGAACGGTATTTGTCTGGATCGTAATCCCTACCTTTGGCAAAGCTGCACAACGAACATATATACACCGTTTTAGAGATCATCCCCGTATGGTTTCTATAAGTACAACTGAGTGAGAGTGAATGGATTGAGGAGAAACAGAGAGACTTACTTGTCTTCAAATTTGGGATTGACCGTTCTGATGGCTATCGGCTTTTGCTTACGCATAGCTAGTGGTTTGCGGTGCTTGTGTTGCTCCTCGGTTTTCTTCTCGATTAGCTGCGCCACATCTTCTAATTTCTCCCTAAGAATTTGTGGGATCTTTTCTTGATTCCCAACTTGGTGTAGTAAAGTTGAGATGGGCATGAAGATCTCTGGAAAGGAACTCAATCCTCCGTTTATCTCCACAAACCCTCTGAGAGTCTCGGCTATACTTGAAAGGATGCTTGCTCTGTTTCACCAAAAAAGTCAAAAGTATCACACACACACACACTTGTTGATCTCTTACACTGGAAACTTGATTTGATTTCACAAGAGAGAACAGACCTGAAATCATCAGAGCTGAAATATGGAGAGTCAGCTGGCTGATCCATTATCTTTAGGAAGTCTAAAGGCACAACCTCCTTTACGTGGTCTTGAATGCACAGGAATGGAGTCAGCGTTTTTAACTCCATGAAATGGTAAAACTGTAACATGATACACAACAGTTCATTAGCTCGGTAACTACAGTTGCCTATGTGCATCTTGACTTCTTAAATGCAGCATTGAGCGTTTACCAGATCTCTAGTCATAAGCACAATACAAAATCGATCTAATGTACCTCAGATTCCTCAGACGGTGGTGACTTCTTGTCTGAAGCAGCCATCAGAAGAGTCCGGATAAATAGTATGGCTTCGGGGCAGAACTTTTTAGATTGCTTAGCAACCTACAGTCGATTTTTGTTTGCATGAGAAGATTTGAGAAATAAAAATAGCCAAGGAAAAAGTTGGGGATCATCTTCTCCTTACCAAGAGAACAATGGAGCACAAGAAGGAACCTATGGCAATATCACGACCAGAGGAAATGGGGCAGCGCATGAGATATTCACACATCAACAATATCGACGGGGTCATCACAACATGGCGATAGTCAGAGCACGGAAAAATCATGGACCAAAGCCTCAAGAGAAACAATGTTTTCAAGGAAGGCCAGCATCCATCTTCTGGAAGAATGTTTGTGAACTGGTTAGGAAAAGAAAAGATGGAAGAGGCATGCATCTTAAAGGACACTAATACTCAAGGCTATGGAAGGAACACGAACCTGGATTTTTTATAGCCTCGCAAAATTGCGCACGCGTCTTCAAAAGCCGCTGTCGAGCACATATTGCAGCAAAGTAGGGAATCTCCATGCTCATCTCAATCAAAGGTTTGACAAGCATGTTTAGTAGCTCAAAGTTCAAGGGCTTCTTATTTGTAAGAACGGCAAAATACTGCAGGAGAATACCATAGAAGACCTGGGTGGCAACAAGAAAGTAAGTGAGACATGAACCATTTCAGGGGCCTGGAAACAGGTAAGTGGTTTAAGTTATCTCTGAGAGCAAAAATAAAGAAGATTACCTGCATTTTTTTCCGGTTTTCAGCTGCAAGCTTAATTGAATCTGTTGTCCGGATTCGGTTTACAATTGTAATAACATCTGCATTAGAACGATCTTCTACTAAAGCAATCAATTCCTCGAAGTTCGTTGGAGCATGTATCACGAAAGGAATATCATACTGCGTTGAACTTAATTTCTTCATATTGGTTGTTTGTTTCACTGTTCCAGATGATCCATCTCCTTTAGATGGAGCAGCACGGTCATTCTTCGACTTTTTATGTACTCTTCGCTCCGCTTCTTCTTCTTCTTCTTCTTCTTCTTCATCATCATCATCATCATCAGTATCACCTTTCAGCTCCGCCTCTAGCTCATCATCACTTTGTTCCCAGTCCTTCAAATGATGACTTTTCCTCTCCTTCTCATCACCCCCATCTGACTCATCATCATCATCATCATCATCATCATCTTCCCCTCCTTCACTTTCTGAATCCTCAGAAGAACCATCATCCTTCCGTTCAAGAACTTCATCAATCCATCCCTTTTTCGGCTGCTCCGCATCAACTGAGAAGGAATCACCAAGATCATCGCCAGAAATGACTCTTAGCCTCTTTGAAGGTTCCTCACCACCAGTTTCTTCATCCCCGTCACTTAAATCCTCAGTTTCTTGCATCCTCTTCTTACGTTTTTCCTAAGAGTGTTAAAAATTGTATCAAGATTAATTAATGTCAACCATAAGACCATGACAACACAATCAGAGAAGAGGCCTTCGTTATAGTTGTTCCATCATATTCATTCTGTAAAACTGCACGAAAAAATACCTCAAGTTCCTCTAATTTTTCTCGCTCTTCCTGGGCAATTTCTTCAGGTGTCTTTGTCCTATCAGTAGGACGACCACGACGATCCGACGACAGAGCATCCATAAGCATTACATATTTATCATCCTTTTCCTGTAGACAAAAGGGATTACGTCAAGCAAAAGAAAACTCACGAACCGAGAAGCCTTATAACACAAACAAGTGCAAAATGTGATGATCGTTTACATTTGGGAGTTCAAATTCTTGAGTTAAACTCTTCATCGCCTCAGAATTCTCTAAGGACATGAAGCTTTTATTCAGCTCATCCAACAACTTCCCCTTTTCCTCCTGCTGCTTAGCTTTCTCCATCTAAAAAAACCACAAAAACAAAACACCTTACCAACTATAAATCGACAATACCACCCAAAAAGATACAAGCAAAAAAGCGGCAAATAATCACCCTGCCAAGTTTGCTCTTCATGATGATCTCTGCCATGACTTCCTTCTTGCTCTTATGCCTCTGCAGAGAGAGAAACCAAGAACATCAGCAAGGCCTTATATTTCCACAATCAACGTAAAAACAACACTCAAAACACCTAGGAAATCTCCTCTTACCTCTTCCTCTCCAGATGAATCTCTGCTTCGATGCTTCAGTCCTATTACAGAAAATGAATTAGAAAAACATAAGCTTTCTCAAGGGTGAAGAAAGTCAGACTGAGAGAAGTAGCACATACTCTTCGATCCAGAACGTTCAAGACCATCATCATCTTGAAGATCTTCATCAGACAAAAGTCCAGCATCAAAATCATCCTTCCCAGAAGAATCACCAAGAGTACCATCTTCATAAATATCTTCCTCCCCATCAGACAAATTATACATACTCTTCTTCGCTTTCAACTACACATAAAACACTCAAACCCAATCAATAAAGATACATTCTTTACAATGAAGCCTATGGTTTCTTAACCAAATAGCCGACTAACCTGACGAGCTTTCTGAGATCGAATTATAGCTTTGTCGAACTCCCCAAGCTCATCGTCTTGCTCTCCAATACGCTTATCCATAAAAACCGAAGATTTCAAAGTCTGCTCGTACTCTTTAAGCAGTGTGTTCGTCCTCTTATCAACACCACGAGAACGTGAAAGACCGACGCGGCGTTCTTCTCCTTTACGTTTTTTCCCGAGGATGTCGAACTTCCGGCGAGACCAGATCGACTCAAATGGATTGTCGACCTTCTGGGCCTTTGCTTTCATGGCGACTGCATCTGGTCCAGTCTTTTTGCCGCCTCTTTTATCAGGCTTCTTCTTTGATTTGTTCTCCTTCCCCATGGTTTTTTTACTCAGGTGGCTGATGATGATGATGATGCGGCGGCGACGGTGGCTAGGGTTTACGAGGTATCGAACAGGGTTTTGGGAGTTTTGTTATTTAGTTCTCAGTAAGGCTAAAAATAGGAGGAAGAAGAAGAAGGAGAACGCCGGGTCGGGTCGGGTCGGGTTGAACTCAATTTAACCTATAAGCCCATATTCTAATTTATGGCCCATTTGTTCTTTTTCTATGAAGCCCATTGTGTCTTTCTTTTTATGTCTACACAATAAAATAAAATATGAACCTCTCTCATAGGCACCGAGGGGAATTGGGAAATGAAATTGGCCCAAGTCCTTTAACACTACACGTTAGTACTATTTAATGGATTTTTACTTTTAAATTCTTTTTAGTTATATAAATAAATGTTATAAATTTTCAATAGACTGTGTAGCCAGAGACCCAGAGTGTAATTATGAGTTCGTGGGATTATAGGGGAAATATTGAATATAATATTTAATAGAAATTGAGATGATTTGATTTTTAATGAGTTTTTAGAAGATTTTTATAAACTAGTAAAGTTATGATGCTTTCATTAAACTATTTTAGAATTATATTTAAAATCATGAGATTTAAGTTTTTATATTTTAACTAATAATTCTACCAAATCTTTAAAAATCACAATAATTTTTTTTTTTATAAATTACTATTTAAAATAATTCCAATAACATTGAATTTTAAAGTAAAGTTTATAAACACAAGTTCAATAATATTAAATTTTAAACTATTTTTAAAAATTCATGTGTAGATAACAGTGAATTTGTTATTATAATTTAAATCATTTCAAATTTCTCCAAAATCATAGATTCAATACATTCCCTCTAGTTTTTTTTTTTTGTCAATTTTTAGAAATATATCAGATATACTGACTACTGTAATAGAAGAAGTAAACTAGTATAATAATTGCACCCACAACTCACAACCATGATTAAAACGTAAAGGTTACAACTTACAATGGAAAAGGGGGAGAAGTCTATTAATTATTGGTACCAAAAACAAAAAAAGTCTATTAATTATTATGTGGATAAACAATACTAGTATATAATAGTCAGGCCAAAAGCCAGAAATCTTTGTGACGCTTAGTTGTAAGAGTGTATCCACCAACTTTCTTGCCTCTCTTGCGAACCGCAATGGCCATACATGGAGAGTTGTTAATGCAATACTCTACGGTGTCGGTTTTGGTCATGGGTCGGGTCTGTGAGGCCCATATCATTAGTAGGCGCCACGTGGCGTGCTGTTTCTTCTGGCCTAGAACTAGTAAAGACGCTCCACGTTCTTTTGCCTCTTTCACTATGGTCGGACCTTTCTCGTCACCTTGAACGACCACCATCTCTGTCTTCACCTAATTCAACAAATTATTGATTGAACTTTTATTAGAATGAAGTACGAAAACTTGTTTAAGATAAAAACAAAATTACGCCCAAGAAGATAAATCTATACTATAATGAACATTTATAATGTTTTTTTGTTTAATGAAAAGTTAAATGTTTCATAAGAAATATATGGTATGATGAAGAGACATGAACCTCAGGTTTTTTTAGCTCACAAATGTTTCTCAACGATGAAACTTTTTGATAAGCTCTCGAAGTTGTATGTTTGTCACAAGTTTCCTCTTCTCCGGTAGCTGGAGTCCCTAGAGAACAAATCATATATGTAAAAGAAATAATAATCAATTTTGTGGGCAATTAGAAAGAGAAATTGACCTGATTGAGAGGGTTTAGCTTTAAGGAAGTGGAGAAGAAGAATGGAGTCTTGAGGCTGAGCACAATGGGAGAGAGTCCAAAGCAAAGCGTTCTTAGCCTCTGAACAAGAATCAACCACAACCATTATTTTTCTTCCTTTTGACTCTGTGGATACATTTGGTGGTTCTTGGCTGCAGCTATGGTGGCTCGTAGTCGTCGGTGGTTGGACTCTTACATGAGCCCTTAATCTGTTTAGAAAGAACCCTTCTCCTTTCTTCCCCATTCTCTTTCTCTCTCTTTCCCAATTGTAGGACACTAAGATGATATAAGAAGGTGGAGAAAGTTAATGAAATTAAGAGCTATAATAATGTGTAATTATTATCCTGCTTTTTGGTAGCTCCCCACATTTTATATATGTAGAAAACCTCAATTTCTTCATTTTAGGAATCGTTAATTCTATACTAACATTGTATATATAGCACCGACATCCACACTCCCATTGGTATAAAGAATTCGTTGTGAATATGCAATGACTAATTATGTTCACCAAGCAAACAAATCTAACATACATTTGTTTCGTAATCTTTCAACTTACGTTGAGAATTTAGTTAATTTTTAAAACCACATGAGATAATTAGGTGAAGCACGTCTTATCTCACATTATTAATAAGATCTACGATATTCTCTCTGTCATTTCATTATTCAGTACTTGTATAGAGAAGACCCGCACCTGGTAAAGAAAAACGAACAGTACAACACCTAGATAGTGAGAAAGAGATCGATATACATCAGTACATATCTGAACTCAAACTTTTTTATTTTATAACTTTTTTTTTTTTGCTTTGTCTTTGAACAATGATATCCGAACTCTTTTGGTTTATTAGAAGACATCAAGTGTTATCCCTTTTCCTCAACATGTTCATTATCAAGCGGTAGGTCCCAACACTAATTCTTGCCAACTGATTACCGTTACTGGCCATGTGATAAGTAACATAAAAATTAAAAATAGTGAAAACTCAAAATGTCTTCATGAAAATGTGTAAAACGCTTTGATTTATTTCTAAATTCTAACTATTCATATACAAATACAATACGAATTTTATTCAATGATATGCATTTTATTTAAGGCGCATACATACAAATATAATCTAAAGTCTAAACTATATATGTTTCTCTGCTCAGAGTCTCAGACTTTCCGCCAACCATATATAAATATAGTTTCATTAATTTGAAATTAATAATTATGTAAATTAATGAGGTTTGGTTCTTGCTTGGCTAGACCATCTTGGGGCGCATCTCCAGTGTCTTGGGCACCCTCTTTGCTTAAAGACTCAGGGAACGCCAAAGAGTTCAGGATATTCTACCGCCATCTTTTTTTTTCTTTGTTGGACTTAACCGGCACCAGTCATTTCCATGTTTTGTAATTGAGTAAGTTTGATTTTTTCGTTATGTGTCGTTCGTTAGTGAAAACCTAATAATTTGTCTGGTATTTATTAATCTGGAAAGTTTTGACTGTTGCTTGGTATCAAACACTACAAGTGAATATTGAAATTAACATGTAGTGTGCTTTTCAAATCAGAAATTTACTTTGTTTATTAGGTAGCGGGATTTTAATCTCCACCTTGCGAAAGAAGTAAATTTGTACTTAAAAATGGATTTGCAATGATAGTACATAACCACCATGATTATCTTTCCTTTTTCCTTTCGAAACCAACTACTATCTTCCCTTTTTCGTGTGACTTTTATATTGGTTACAAAATACAAACTGATGATTAAAATTCCTAAAAAGATTATTATTAATAAAGAAAAAGCTCACTCCTAAGGAATAAAAGCAGATCAAATCAACGACAGTGGTGGAATTTGTAAACCGGAAATTGAAAAAATAAGTCAACATTCCAAAAAACAGTTAAACTTCCAAAACTCTTTTGGTATGCCATGTCATAAAAATATCCCCACATAATCTCCACGATACCTTGTGCTGCTCTCCAAAGAATCCTACTTCGCTGCAATTACGGACCAAAGCTTCAAAGTTTGTTGCTTTTTTTTTTGTCATGCTTTATTGATTCTTTCTTCCTTCTGTTCTCTCTCACTCGGATCGATCCAAGGTCAGAAAAAAAAACATTAATCAATCTCCTTATGTTCCTCTATTTTTCTTCCATATCCTGTCTTTTCTCTGCCTCTTGCCTTCTCATTAATTATAACCCAAATCTGTGTTGTTATTATTGGTGACCTCCATTTTATTAGACCAATGGGTATATTACTTTGCTGTCTTCGAGTTCCGGAGCAAGATGGTCAATCTCAAAACGCACCCAGTATCAGTGCTTTCAGCTACCCAATAATGAATAACTTTCCCTTCAAGGTATCTCCTACATTATAAGCCCTACTTTCCTTTCTTGTTTTTTTTTTTCTCCCAGAAACTTATAGAAAACTGCAAAACTAATCGAAAGCTAACAACTTCGTTGTTGATCCAGTTCGAGCGACTATCTCAAAACCTCGAAAGAAGGGAAATTTCTTCTGTGGAAGAAGAGGACGTTTGTCCGACATGTTTCTATGGTAAAACAAAGACTATAAAACTCTACAAAAGCAGATTTAAGAAAACCTTTGATTTAAAAGATTGTTGTGTGTGTTAATTCAGTTCCTATTGTGACTGGAGACAGAGTACACTGAGGATAATCCGAAAATAGTTCTGCAATGTGGACATATCTTTCACCTTTCCTGTATCTATGAATGGATGGAGAGAAGTAAAGCTTGTCCCTTTTGTTCCAAGGTTTTTTTTTTATTGATATATATTCTATAACACATGTATTTATTTTTGGTTGTGTCTATCTTTTAATGTACCTTTTGTTTTTGGTAAATTAAATTTGGGTTTGATGTATGTTTTGTGATTTTTCGCAGACAATGCTTTTCTTGGAGGGTGAAATTACAGAGCAGGTGGAGTAATGATAAGACATATCCTCAGATTCTTCTCGGCGGAAAAATTTTCTTCGATAGCAATTCTTTCGTAATTTATGTTGTAATTATTCTTTTATAGATTTTGGAAGACTTCGACCAGATTCTTTTTCGCTTGTTACCTGAAAAAATGATAACATTTTTCTCTTCTTTTCTTTGTGGTGTTTAATGGATATGTGATCAAATCCATTTGGGATATTTGGGATTAGGACTAGGAGTTGTATATACTCTTGTTTATCTAACACAAATGAAGGAAAGAATTTCCGTTTCTATTATTTTCCATAGTACAGTTACTACTATAGTATCAGATTCAGAGTCAAAATCTTCAGAAAACCCAACATCTTTTGTGTGTGTGTCGAAGTCTTTAGTGTCCAACCAAAGGGATGATGGAAGGAAGGATTAAAAAGCTTATGGTCTTACATTACAAGTTTTCAGTGCTATTATCACTTGTCTTCTATTTGTGGAGACATAATGATAATGAATGGGCAATCCAGTACATACAGTTAGTTTTTTTTAATTAAGAAGAATACGTACGGATTTCATCCACGTTAGTCACCGGACACTGACAAAAACTGAAAGAAGGTAGTCTGAGAAGTGAGAATTTAGAATCAAAAATAACTTGTGTGCATCCAAGATATGTTCGTATGAAGTGAGGTTACTATGTGGGTGCGTCCCGCAATCATGAAGCGAGTACTCTTATGGGCTCATGGTACAAGTACTGGCATCTTACAGTCAATATGGAAAACCTATATGCCAATTCCGGTATCCTCGTATGACGCGAGGTTGATTTTTTTGTTCTTTATCAGTTTGTAATTGGACTTGATGTTCAAAATGTTAGTGATGTGGTTACTATGATCATTGGCACTTCCTGAGTGAGCATACCTCATCCCAAAAAGTACCATCGTTTTTTTTTTCCGGATGTTGAAAAGAGCACCTAAAACAGATTATCTCTCTTGTTGCGGTTACTAATGGGCTTATGTTGCAGGAGTGTGTTGCAAAGAATATCATTTATGTTGGATTTTTTTTAAAACGCACACTATTTTAGAATGAGAAATCAATTACTAAAAAAGGACTAATAATCCAATAGCTAAATTGTTTGATTGGTTAAAATATTCTAAAAAGACGAAAGAAAGAGAAAATGATTTTTTTTTTCTTTCTCTTTTTGTGTTTGAGTTGACGTTGGTGATTTTTCGTCTTTTTTTTTTAATGTGTGGAAGAATCATCGAAGTATGTTCCATCGTTTTTTCAAATTAACAAACTTTAATTAACTTTTTATCTATTCATCCAGTCATAATTGTTTTGTATGGATACTCTTTACAAATCGGGCTTCTTTATGGATAGTTTGGAATCAGTTTCAAATCTTGGTTAGTTAATTAATTTTTCTACATCGACTATATTCCATCGTTTAAAAAAAAATTATCTGTTTTTATTAACGAATTTTAATTAACTTTTTTTATCTATTCATCAAATCATATTTTTTTTATATGGATACTCTTTACAAATCGGGTTTCTTTATGGATGGTTGGAATCAGTTTCAAATCTTGGTTAATCTCATAGGGAATGAACATCCAAACAAACTGCTTCCATTGCAGCAGGGAAATTGAGTGAGACCCGTGACCACTTGCTCCCCCATTGTGAGTATAGTTTGTAACTATGGGCAAAAGTATTTTTTGTTTTTTACTAAGACTACTACACAGGGATGGATCCACGTACACCCAAGATATGACACGTGTTACTTACAATATTTTTTTTCTTTTTAAGAATTTAGCTAAAATTTATTTATGTATTCTTGATTTAAACATTTGTTACATTGTTACATACTAATTAAATTTCTGGGTCTGTTCTGTACTACCACATCTATCCTTTGCAAGCTAACCTGACTTTATTGGCTTATCACATAGCTCTCCTCTCCTCGTCAGCTAACTACCACTCTTAAATTGTTTAACTATTCAAACTATAGTCTTCCATCTCTGGAGAGAAAGGAATGTTGTTAAATTTTGAGTTAATTCTAAATTTTCAATTAAAAAACTAATTGATAATTAATAGATTGGTCATAATTTTTTATATATTAATATTACTTTGTTCAAAATTCCAATGTGTAACTTGGCTTATATCCTAACAATTTTTCATTTAAATCAGGACCACATAATTTTTTATGAGCTTATATCTTTAATGTAGCATTTTAACACGTTTTTTCGAAATGATTAATCTATCCCAAATCAATTATATTTCGATCGATAATGAATGTCTCTTTTTAGGTCTCTATTACTATAATTAACATGAGACATGTATTTATCCACCTTTTTAGGTCCATCAGAATTTGAATTTTAAGTTTTGATACCATGTTAAATTTAGACCTCCATCTCTGATACAGTATATTAACACGCTTCCTTAAGATGATAACTCAATCTCGAATCAATCTTATTTAGATCGATAATTAATTCTTTCTTAAACCTCCATTACTTGAGTTAATAAAAAGTATGTACATGTCCATATTTTCTAAGTCTATTGGATTCTGACTCTTAATTCTAATACCATGTTAAAATTTGAAGTAATTATAGATTTTTAACTAAAAAATTAATTAATAATTAATGAATTAATTTTAACCTTTCATATATTAATGTTAATTTGTTGAGAATTCCAATATAAGATTTGGATTATATACTTAGGTTGCACAATTCAATCTCGACCTCTAATTTGGAAATTTTCAACTGTATTGATTGCAGCATTAGGAACTCGATTCTTATCCAGATTAAGCGAAGGAAGTTCCAAAACCTACTTTTCCTTTGGTTTACTTATAAGTAGGTTGTATTCTAAAATTGACCTTTTTAACTTATCACCTGTTTTCATTTAGATTTTTTTTTTCTTTTTAAAACTTAACGATGCTCTGCTGAATTGAACAAGATGTAAAGAAAACCTATTTTCTAGTTTTGGTAAATAAAGTTAACATTTTATATATAAAAAAAAATTTGATCACATTACAAGAATGTATTAGAAAGAAGGAATAATGAAATATACCACAAATTATATGCTTCTTTTTTAAAAGTTATAGTTTTTTTTTAAAATGGAATGTAACAAGATTTATCCTTTCTTCATTCTTTTTAAAAAAAAAAGATTTAACTAAACTGCAGGCTGTGGATAACATCAAAAAACTATGTATACAACCTCCAATCATACATTTGTAAAACTAAAAACACAAGGAAAAGTATGGTAAATGTTTTTTGGTAAAATGTTAAAATAAATATGGTAAAGTTATCAATTTAATTACACACTAGATTTTGATAAGTGCTTTTAAAATACGAAATAAATTTTGACAAAATATTAATTTAATTGAAAGGAAATATTTATGTTTTCTTTTAAACTTTTAAATTCATTTTCTATAATATTTAATTTTTAAACATAATATATTTATAGATGTGAAAGTTTGAAATATCTTACTAATTTTTATATAGATTTATCATGCTATACTTAAATTACAAACACAACTTTAATTATACAACAATTGTCCCTTTGAAAATTTCAATATAATTTGGATAAATTTTTATGTGTCAATAATTTCAAAACTAATAAAAAAAATTATAATTTCAATATATTACAATTCTTGCCACATAGTACTGAAGCAAAAAATAACTTCTAAAAATTACAAAGAGAAAAAGGAGCTTGCTAATATATATATATATATATATATATATATATATATATATGATATAAGAACATGGAACTTGCCGACATATATTAAATAATTGGATAAACGGGGCTAGCCAAAACATAATGTGGCTAATTGTTTTTATTATTGATGATTATAATATATATATGGAATTGCTTCATGCGGCAAAGCAGCCAAGGTTGCAGTTGTAAACGGGTTCAAGAGACAAATCAAGGTCGTTCCTCCTCATTGCCATTGGATCTTCTTCTTGATACAAGCCACTGCATTCACATTCATATGCACATGATATAACTTAACGACATAAGTGCATTAAAGAATCATATGTTTCGTCTTAAAATTGGTAAAATTCTAATTGAAATATCAAAGAGAGTTCATTAGTCTAACTATTTCTAATTTTCTTTTAAACAACCACAATAACAACAAAAATCGAGCTGACCCTACGGTTTGTTAGGCTTTTCGCAACCATTCCATTAATATAAGTCTGTTAGGTTGACGACCATTGCATTACCTACGTTAATCCATGAATAATCTTCGTAGAGTGTACTTACAATTGACAACTTAGACATAACCATCACGAACACTAACCTAACCTCGCTGGAATTATAACACCTTACTAGCTTGTATAACACATGGCTAAATATGTATACTTGAAAGTAAGAGGACTGAATTAGTAAATTTTAATTACCCCATGTTGAGAAAAGGAGATGGCTGATGAGATAGCATGTATGGATGCTGGATTTGATGCTGCTGCGTGGGCGGAGGTGGAGGCATATTGTGGCCATGGTTCTCTTGGTCCCATTGCTCTTGTTGTGCCCTAAGAACCTTTTCCCTCTCCTTGATCTGACAAGTTCCAAGTTCACACACCAATATGTTACCAACTTGTTCCATACCATATTATCATCATCATTAATTTTCAGAGCGACGACTTCATCATAAATAGATATGTAGCATCAAATGCAATTGCATTTACATATTTGGTTACATTAACTAATTCCTTGCATTCATGCAATAAACTTTCGTTTTTTTGTGTGTGTGACACATTCATGCAATAAACTAATATACATTTCTTAAATATATATCTTCTCAAACAATTTTTTACCTGCTTCCAAAAATTAAATTTTACCTGCTTCCAAAACTTTTAGCCTAATATTTTAAAAATTAGTAGTGGCTATATTCACACACCCTATATCTAGATGGCCAAAGTAGAATGAGATGAGACGTACGAAGTTTTTAAGTTCAAATATTTTCAATCCGAAAGACAACCTTAAAACTAAACGGGCAAAGCCCGTCTACGTACAGGCTGATAATTATATCAATCAATAGACTATTGTTTTAAAAAATCCAAATAATTTCCATCGATGTTTTAGTTATTTTATTATGGTGCCGAAGCTAAGTGCAGATATGAAGATCTCGTAGTCGTAGGTATAGCTTGGCTTGAAGAGTGGAGTAGAACAGTGGAGGCTAACAGTAATGCAATGGAAAACATTGTGACAAAATATAAATAATGACAAGTGTCACCTGTTTGGAAAGCATGCTGTTTTGTTCCTGTATGGCCTTCTCCTGTCATTTCGAAAACGGCACGATTGTTAGCTCTCCTGTACGTTTCTAACACAAATATCTCTATGTAGACATACGCTTAATAGGGTTTTTACATACCTTTCTTTGGAGCTCATTGATGGAGTCGTACATAAGTTGGTTCTGCATAAGCACACATCACATAAACGTACCAGTACTTTGATCAGTAATATGAGAGTCTTATATACAGTTTTTTATTTATAAAAAAGCCTTAGATACACATTACACAACATACAATTCCTTTCTAAATCTTAAAAGTCATACATTTGAAACCAACCTCTAGGCATATCTCCGTGATTTAACCTTTCTGCTTATAGCACACAAATAAGATATGCATGCATGGTACATATATACATATACGTACTCGAATAATATAATAATAACAATTGTATATGCTATATATATATATATATATATATATATATGCGCAAGAAATCGGAGGATTCATACCTTTCTAGAACGGATGTGCTTAAGGGCAGTGTCAAGCTGCTGCTCTAGATTCTGGAGCTCCTTAGGGCTCATTGCTTGCAAGTCTTCCCCAAGATAGTGCCTGGATATCAATAGTAACATGCACCTTTTTCGTTTAGTGAATGTATCCATGCATTTTAACTTACATCAATGCTACCAGTTTCCTATTTCAGTTGTGCATATAATATATATATCTATGTATGTGTATGTAAGTGTGTACCTTTGGTTTCTCTCCAAAAGCTCAATCTTAGCCTTAAGCCTGTTATACTCCATCGACCAGTTAGTCTGTATCTCACAAGTTTTAATACAGATATTTTTTTAGCAATACTGAAATATACATTTATATAATGTATGTAGTTAAGTTAATGGACAGATATTGATTTTACATTGACGTCAGACTCAGGTGCAATAAGCTGTCTCTCTGCGTAAGAGTACCTCTCATAGCGTTCAAGTATCTTCTCCATACTGTTGAATTCACATAATTAGGGATAGCTTAATATCATTAACCATTTATTATCATATTTATATAGGTATATAGGCATAGTAATTTATGCAAAACAAGCAAATTGGGAAAATTTCGAGTTTTCATGAAACTTTAGGGAAATTCTAGCTAGGTCTTAATGATGGTTTTATGGCTTAAACCAAGATTTCCTAGATCAAATCCTGCACAAATCTCGATAATTCCTCTTTAGCAAAAGAGTAAAAAGCAATAACCCTATACCTTTAGCTTAGAGTGCTAATTGCGATTAAGCTTGTTAGACATGACACATAATAATAAAATAGTATAATCTGGTCAAATCACCAATTTACCAATATAATTTTTGGACAGAATAGATTTTAATACTTTTAAAAGAAAGAAGAACAGCTGTTGCCTGTTGGAGCTAATTTGACCATCGGTAAGAAGCCGAACTTAGGATTAAGTTAATTCTTTTCGTGGATCCCCAGAGGTCAAAGACTCCCTACTTGGATTTGACATCCTTATTTCCAGCTATTTCAATTGGTAAAATCAAATAAAACAGAAGCAACTTCCTTTCATTAATACTATAGTGTTTTAAATTATAAGTTTATATTTCTCAAAGCCGAGTGAAAATAAACATTTTGTTTCTTAATTTTGCAAAATTTTGGAAAACACGACTGGGAAACAAACGATTCGTAATGCGTTTATTAGGCCTGTAAAAACCCTACTTCCGAGACTAATAATTCATCCTTGTATATAATCTGTATTTAATTTGAAATCCTTATATAATACCAGTTTATTTTCTTCTCATCGCGTATTTTCGGCTTGTCTATAGTAATAATATTCCATTTGCAAAATCATTAAAAGATTAAGCAATACATTTAATACTTGAGTTCATATTCCTAGGAGCCAAATAAGTTACAAGTTTTCGTTTTTTTACTCTTGACAATAATTCAAAATTAGATTTGCAAAAGTTTGAAAGACATAGCTAGGATCGAAGAACAAAACAACTCATAATGCGTTTAGGGCTTGAAACCCCTAGCTCGGAAATTAAACATTCATCATTATATACGCTCTCTACGTGGAAGAAATTAAGCATATGTATACATATATAAATATGTGAGTGTCTCCAGGTCAATAATATAGTTAGTGTTCTAGGGTTAGATTTACTCCAGGCCCTAAAATTTTGATTTTTAATTAATAAAAACAAAGTAGTTAACAATTTTGCTCAAGTAATCAACAGATTCAGTAAATAACTAAAGATATGTAACTACTAATATTCCAAATCAAATGAAAACCCTAGAATATACTTAAAATAAGAGCAGTAGTTGCTAATTAGGGCAAATCAAGTGGTCAGGTTAAGAAAAACATAAGACAAATCAAGTAATTAAAGATATTTTTGTTTCTTTAATGAGAAAGTTACCAAGAATCAGTGGAGTATTCGAAGAGTTTCCCCTTATGGGAGAAGACAACAAGGGCAACTTCAGCATCACAGAGAACAGAGATCTCATGAGCTTTCTTCAAAAGACCAGCTCTTCTTTTCGAGAATGTCACTTGTCTATTGATCTTGTTCTCTATCCTCTTCAACTGAACCCTACCCCTTCCCATTTTGACCCCTTTTTAAGAAACTATTTCCTCTAAAAGAACCAAACAAAACAAGAAGCTACAAGAAGAGAGATAAAGAAGAGCCCAGGCTTTGGTATGATCCAATTAGGAAAGTTTTTCTTTCTTTCCTTTATAATAAGACTTGTGTTTGAGTCTCGGGATCTTTCTTTCTCTCTTTATTTATGGAGAGATTTGGGTAAGAGCGGTTTTAGGGGAAAGCTAAAACTGGTTTTTCCTTGTTTGCAAAAACCACAGTGGTTTTCGCTAGGATTTGTGTCGACTTCTCATTGGCTAATATATACTAGTGTCGGGGTCCACGTTTTCTAAAATGAAAAAATATATGTATATATATATGATGTATTTTCTTTTCTTTTTCTAATTATCGACGTCTCGTGAAGAGAGAAGTAACATTGTACGGACCATTGGACCTTTCCCAAGTGTCACCTTCGCTTTGAATTGACGGCGGAGATTTCCCTGTAGATATACGGAAGAAAATCTGGACCAACAAAAATATCAACTCAATTTCTCTTTAGTTGAATTTATCTATTTAATTTTAAATATTCTTTTGGAATAAAGTGTGAATCCTTTCCTTTGTTTTATGTTATTCGTTCTTATTGAATGTTCAGCGGTAACAGTGCAGTACAAATAGACCTTTTTTTTTGGCAATAGATGTTTTTGGTAGAGTTGAGAACCAATTGACAATTGTGTAATATTTTGCGTTCACGGATTTATACGCAGGATTTAAGGAAAAGGGGGGACGCAAGATAATAGTTAATATAAGAATTCAAGCCCAAGAAAATGTATTTTGTGAGGCATTGTCTAATGCGTACGATGCGCAGTTCTAATGAAGCTGTAGAAGATGATCTAGAATTACTGTTTATTGACAAAAAATAGTTTTAAAATTATTTATTTTAAACTTGAAAAAAAATAGTTTCAAACTTTTAATTGGGTTAATCATTAAAACTGTGGTACGGTGCAAATGATTTAGCGTTTCAAGTATCTGCATACACGTTATTAAATATTCAAATTGTGAAAGCTTTGTGCTGTTCTAAAACAAAAGATGTTTCAAACCAAAATTACCTTTCTCTAACTGTGTTCAGACTAACGACTGTCTTGAATATGCTTTCAGTTGTTTCAAATGTCAATTTATACATGAAACAATCCTCTTCTGAAAATATAAAATGTTTCAGCTTGGATTATATTTGTCTGTGTTAAGATAGTCGACAGAAAAAAATAATTAAATGAATTAAGAATGAAGCCACGCATATATTTGTCTGTGTTTGGCCTCTGAATTCTGATGATACATTAGAATTCCATACACATATAATACTTGTAAGAAAGTTATAACAAGCATTTCGATTACCTGATATTTAAATACTTTTCGTGATGGTAGTATTTAGTCAAACTTTGTAGATTTGATATATTATTTTTAATAGCAGATATATTTAATCAGGTATGCTATGACCATATATACCGAAATGATCGTAGTTATATAACCAAATTAAAACATGTACGTCTTGAGATTTGAAATGATACACGAGTTATAAGACACAGAATATAGAGCCCCATTAATTTGACGATAGTATACTATATATGTATATTATATATGTATATGGAGATAATGAGCAAAAGTAGTAAGCAACAAAAGGAAAAGTAGAAACATAACAAATTGAGCAAAACTAAAAGAATCTAAGCTCGTGGCCTAAGGACAACATCCCAATAATATCCATTATCTTCGCCATTGTTACATCTCCACCCTTGTTTTCTCCCATTTAATATCCCCTTCTACTCTCCGTCAATTCATTATGTATAGCGCGTACCACATTATATACGACATCTCAACTAAACCGTATCTTCGATTCCAAATACAAAAAAAAAAAACAATTAGTTTTCATCAGAAGGATCAAATCTATCTTCAAGGTCATAAATATTAGTCATACATACAAAGTGATTTTGAAAGAAAGAACGCATAAAAGCGTAATAGTCGTTTTGAAGCAGATCCCAAGAACCGACTCGGATTAATGATATTTGTATTCATGAGGGTTGTGAGGTTGCTTCGTATCACGGGACACGGGGCTGTCAAGACTTTTATGTACTACGCAAAGTTAGGATCTTTTTCATTCACGGTAATTTTCGGTTATGTATTATGATGACTTCTAAAATAAGTGAATTTTAGGTAAGTAAGTAGTCCTTCAAATCTTTACATAGAATGGTATTAAACTATCAAGGGTAATCTACAATCTCCACAACTTCTTAGAAATTACTGTATACAGAGGATATTGAATTTTCAATCTATATTGTTTAAAATAATATAGATTGCTTATTGTGAAACATTATATACAGTTAATTCAATTATGTAGACGGGACAAGGATCATAAGATGGGAGAGGGGGGATGACATGGGAACTCAAATTTTCAAGAAGAAAATGAATGAAGAGCAAAGTTGTCTTAGTTAGGTCTCTATCAAAGAGCAAGTTGGGGTCCAATCTAGCCACATCAAATGTCCAATTAATGTACACATCATTAGCTTTTAGCCCCACCACTCTACATTTATATACTTATCTGCATATGTATCTTTTAGAAGTTCTCCATTCTGAAAGAAAAATTCATAAAATTAAACGTTAGACTCTTTTTCTTTTTAATCAACTGTAACAACTCTTGTACCATCCATGTTAATTGTTGGAAAAGAAATTTTTTTTATTGAAATTTGTATAATTCAAAATTTTGACTTTATGAAAGTTTTTTTGTTCTGCAATTGAAACAACTATTGTTTTAAAAATGAAAGATATATTATCTAGTAGTATTGTTGGATATGCGCACCCATGTGACCAATTCTTTTTGNTAAAAATTTTTTTTTTTTTTTTTTTTTTGCGTTTTTGTTTATTTATTTTTTTTTTTTGGCTTCTTCCCCACTTGTGTTTTTTGCTATTTCTTTAAATTTTTTTGCACATTCTTATCTAATTGTTTTTGGTTTTTTTTTTCAATTTATTAAAATTTCGGATATATTTTTATGTCTATATATAGTTGTTAGTATGTACTTTTTAAATCTACTTTTCATTGTTTTTTTTATATTAAATTCATATAGCTTTTGTTATTTTTTTTCATCCGTTTGCGCTTTTATTTCTGTTTTTTTATTATGAATAATTAAAACATATAAATAAACTAATAAACATTTTGGACGTGTTTATTTTTTTTTTTTGTTTTCACTTAGTTTGGGTGTTTAAATTGTTAAGTATATAATAATTAATGATGATTTGGAAGATGAGAAAGATATTATCGTGGTTGCACTTTTCAGAAATTATATAAATAAATGTTCGATCGAATATAAAATTACAGATGACAGAAGTACATATGAAAATGATGTATACGCAGCAGCTAGCATCTATGTTGATGTTATATCTCCTAACCACCACGTTTAATGAATATATACTTTGTGTTACTTACACCACAAAACCTCTATATTTCATTTTCATATCTGTCTTCTGTCATACTGTGTATACACATTCATATGTACATATAGTTGATCATATCTATCCTAAGAACTCCAACTGAAGCAGAAATGTACTGTTAAGTGTTAGGTAGCAAAAGGTATATAAAATTTTTCAGTTATACAAGTTTATGTTACAAAAAATAAATTTGATATCCAGGTCCGTGGACGTGAGCTTTGTTTAGATTAATGAGGCTTTAGACACTTTTTGTCCAAACCCCAAACTGTATGTGAAAGCCCATCAAGCTGGCGATTAAAAATTAAAATATAACATTAAATACGAAATAGTGGCTAGATTGTTCGAAGGCCTATTAGCTCAGTTGGTTAGAGCGTCGTGCTAATAACGCGAAGGTCACAGGTTCGAAACCTGTATAGGCCAAATATTTTATTAACTTTCGGCAGTGCTCTGTATCCCGTTATTTTTTTTCATCTACGCGTAAATTAAATTAAATACATAAATGGAACCCATCATTATGTCTAGAGTTCTGAATGTAGTAATAGTAGATTTTTCATGAAAGTTGGCATCAGAAGTAAATGTGGATAGGCTGAAAAGTTTCCTTTGCTAAAATAGTAAAAGAACACACTGTAGTTTCTTCCTATTTTCACCCCCACATACTGTACGTGTAGTAATAATTTCTTCTAAACTAATACTTCAAATTCACAATAGTTTTTTAAAAAAAATACCCAAAAGCGATATGAGAAGAAATGAGAAACATGTGGAAAAAGAAGATGAAAGGCAGTGCGCGTCAAATCTGGAAACTGGGATGGATAGTGTGGTGGATCTTTTGTGTTTGGCAGAGGGAAAAAAAAAGTCTAATAGTAATAATAATAGAAAAAAGAGAGATAAAGCCAATCTGGTAATGTAGTTCAAAACCACTCCTTTCATATATTTGGTGATTGATTACACGCTTATCTTATCCTCTTCAATTATATTTTGTGCTTCTCAACATCACATATGGGTTCTTTCATCTCTTTCATCAAATTATCTCGGTAGTCGAATTTCCATTTTGTTGATAGTCTGATATACCCTTTTAGATCATGGAATAAAACTAGACTAATTTTGGAGTTGAATCGGATATGTTTAAATTTGTTTCAAAAATTGATGATGAGTATGATTGAGAACACAACAAAAATCATTTTTATTTTACGTTATGAATTTGTTAACGCTAAAAGAAAAATTACAATCTCTATAATCTCTCTCTTAATCCCTAATAAGTAATACCCTATGGTTTCTCTTGATATTAATATTCCAATAATTTCTTGTAATTACTTAAGATTTTGTCTATAGCTTATCATATGTGTCAAGATATGAGAGTGAATATAAATTTCTTTCAATACAAGCCTTTTATTATATATTATCATAAACTGTAAGTGTTGGTGATAAGAAATAACCATTTAAACAATTTAAATTATTCTTTTGATTTATAAGAGTTCTAACTGATGATACTAGCCGCTAAATATTATCAGACTAAATATATGTGAACCAATACATTCGTGATTAACCCCGTGTAAATAGCTTTTGTAGTTATCAAGGAGTCCTGTGGGAAGAGGTTTGAACTTTGAACCATTGATTCTTGTATGAGAGGGATTATGAGCGAAAGGCTCGGACCTCTTTCTCCTCTCTCAAAAATTCATGGGAATGAAAGTTGTAGAGGGTGAGAAATGGTTGGTCAATCTTTCAAAGCCCACCACACTTGTGTTGTCTCAAAAAGTAGGGCATTGTTATAGTTCGAAGAGTTGTCATTTGTGGGGCCAAACAACTGAGCCCATTGTGAACAAATACGATAAACTTATTGGGCTAGATGGGCCCAGTTATAACTTATCGTGTTTCGGCTGTTCCTAGTTTACTTAAATGATTTGCAATTGGAGAGGATAATTTCCACAGGAGGAAGACGAACACATGGGAAGTGTTTGATAGAAAGAGATGGGACTGGTGAGAGGAGTATAGCCATAAGGAGCAACTTTAAGAATGCTGAGGCTCACAATAAAGAAAGCTACGTTACACTTTTCCGTCTTTTGTTTCATTTACCAATTCCTCCAAATTTTAGATATTGACTTGACAATCATATCATAGCAATGCCATCTTTTATTTTACAGAAATAATATTTTATATACATTTGGAACTGAATGGAATACCAACTTTTTTTTTTCTTTTCATAATTTTTCACTAATATATCCTTGTGTTTTTTTTTTACCAAAAAGAAAACTTTAACCAATATGCTACGTAACAATTTTGGAATACTAAATATTTTGAGTATGTTAATTAAAATCCGAAATTGTTCCAATCTTTGAGCAGAAAATGCATATTTGGGGATCAGTTAGGTATGATGGTCCATGGAGATGTAGATGCAACTGTCAACAACAAAACCTGGGGGCTCTAGTGCTCTTAACGTATCCTTTTCAACGTCGACGCCTCAGGACAAAGCTCTTCTCTAGTTATGTCTTTGTTGTTGATTGTTGTACAACCAAAACCATGTCGCGTGTCATCTCCCTTGACATGTCTCCGCACGTGTGGGCTCGAATCTCATATAAACCACTACTTACTATTCGTGTCATGTCTATGTTTTGCCTTTGTAACCATTTAATATGGAATCTATACAACGTGACGTTGCCTCTCTCCAATCCCCGATTTTATTCTTTATACTTCTCGGTAGTTTTGTTTTTGTTTGGTAAATACTGAATTACTTGTTGAGGCTGTATAAAGACATCGTAAACCTATGGTTTGATTCTGTTCAATTTCATGAGCTGGATACGACCAATTTTATGAAGTGGATATATCTAAATTTTTTTCTTTTTTTGTTAAAGGAATATATCTCAAAATTTGTAATGGATAACTTCAGAACATCTCCATTAAGTGATTCTTACTACGTTTTTACAATTTAAAGAAAGCCAAAATAGAATATGTTTTCTTTTAAATAGTGATGTAAGCAACCAAAAAAAAAACTCAAGTAAGAACTCCTGTATTAAAATAAAATAAAGTATTGTATTGAGAAATCCTCCATAATCTCTACTCTCACCAATGAACAAAGTGCTCTTAGCACACTCGATTAGGATCAGCTGTTTATGAGTTGAAGTTTATTTATTATTAATATTTTTTTTTTTAGTTGAAGTTTAATTTATTTGTCCATAATTAAGTAACATACTGCCACATTGAAGTGGATTCCAAGATTCTAGATCGTTTTAGACTAGATTATACCAAAATTTATTGGCCATACAAATGATAGAACGGTTTGGGTTATGATATATTCAAACTCAAAGATTTCTGGTCAGACAAGTCTGCTTTCGTTTATACCTTAAATTTTGACCAAATAATTCATTAAATTTAATATAAAAGAATTTTAACTGAGATATCATATCGCCATGTTGCCTGTAAGATATATTTTTACGATGTTTTCACAAAACATCTCGGGATAAAAAATCCGAAATTCAGCTAAACAGCTAAGGTTGTTGTATTTTTACCCACAAATTTGATCGATAATTTATTTTTATTAAAAAATTTATCCATAATTATCTGACTTTGTTGTCTACCCCAAATTCCAATTCAACTTTAATCTGGAGAATCCATTTTCACTATTCATATATATACTTTTTAAATAAATCTTTATGCTTCAATATAAATGTTGTTTTGTATATAAATCACTATCATAGAATTCCTTTTTGTTGTATACACGTTTGCATGATTTTAAATGGGGTAAAATCTGTTTTTTTTTTTTAACATCAAAAGGCTATTTTATGGAGGTAAAATCTATCATATATATATATATATATATTATATCCAAGTTATGTAAATTTCCTCAACTCCAACGACAAAACGAAAAAAAAGTGACAAAGCGATTATCTTTGAAACATCGAAGAAATACTAGTAAATTTAAAAGTTTCACTCGTCCTAGAGATCTGAAATTTTGAAATTGAATTTAATAGCAATATGTTCTCTTTTTTCTTAAGTCTCAAATTTCAAATTGGAATTTTCTCTAAAAAAAATTTGAAAGGTTATAATGTAATAAACACGTACCGGCAGAGGGTGATTATAAAAAAAAGTTCATTAACATGACTCTCATGATTATCGAATAAAGATTTCAATGTCATGGATGAATGACTTCAAAGCTCTTCTTCAGAAGATAAGAACCTCTCACACTGTTACACTTATTTTACTAAATTGAAGACATACACATATTCAGATTCTAAGAATTTTTTGTTTTTAATGTGAAATGGATGGAACATACATTACGAGTTCAATTAGTATAAATTAAATATCACGACATTACAAATATGATTAATGGTTTATCACCTTTTATGTTTCTATGTTTAAAAACACATGTGAATTCGTTCTGTTAATCATTCAAAGTATTCATCAAGTAGATTTATGTTTTCATTTTTTGAAAAATGATTCTGTTATATTAATGAAGATGTGTGTAAAAGATAAAAATAGAATAATGAAATACCTAAAAAGTATGAAGTGTTTTGGCTTCTATTATTCAGCTATCTCGTACATACTGTATATCAGTAAGTAATACAAAATGACAAAAACTGAATGTTGATCTACAAAATTAGATTAAAAGCACAAAATATTGGTTTTGAACGACATTATTTATTTTGAAGAGGAGGAAGTATTCTTTTTAAGGTAACTACTTAACTGACATAAATAAAAATTTAATGGAGTCATGGTTTGTGTGTGGAAGTGTGGATTGATGTACATAAGCAAACAAGTTTTCAAAAACCAAGGACACAAATAAATTGCGAAAAAACAAAAAATAAAAAACTGAAAGTTGGAATCCAAGGTATACACAAGAGAGGATAGCCCCCACATTATCATAAATACAATCAATTAATTTCCTACACCTTATCAGAAAGCTCATAAAATCAAATGAGCCCACCTTCTCCTTCAATTAAGTTCTTCACCCACGCATTTAGTGGGTCACACAAACTCTTATGACTTATGTCCCTCCAAATTTCTAAATTTTCAGCATTTAAAACAATTAACTGTTAACCATTTCCAAGATATAAACTATCGTAATCCACTAATATTGACGTATGGATATCGCAAAATATATACGTTTACGACCCCGCATATTCACATACTATGACCTTATTTAATGATGAAGGAGTTACATGTCACATTATCTGTTGTTATATAAACCTAAACACCTTATATTTCATTCTATCATTTCCTATCAACTTGTTCCTCTTTTCCGCAAATCTAGCATAGAAAGAGACTCCTGATATCATCCAAGCATCTCATCTTTAAACCCTAATAAATTATGTCCATGAAAGGGATCTCATCAGCAGAACCAGATAAGATCTCCAAGAGAATATCTTCCCACAAGCGCAACGATGCTCATTCCGGCGAGCTCGACGTGTTCGAGGCCGCCGTATACTTCTCCGGCTACAACGAATTCTCCTCGGCGGACCATAGACACACACACAAGTATGGCTATAACGCGGCGAGAGAGGAGAATCGGAGGAGATGGGGAATATTAGGAGGAGGAAGAAGAATAAGCTTGGATTTGCCGATGAGATGTTCCGAGCAGGTGCATCATCTTCACCAAGATCATCCTGAGAAACAAGAAGTTACAATAGTCAAAGAGAGAACTGGTAACGTGAGACACAAGCAACCAAGCTCACCTGGTGGCAGAATCGCCAGCTTCTTGAACTCTTTATTTCATCAAGCGGGTTCAAAGAAGAACAAGTCAAAGGCAAAGCCAACGGATCGAGAAGTCGAAGAGGAGATCCCTGGAGGAGGATGGATGAGGAGGAGGAGAAGAAGCAGTATCAGCCATTTCTTGAGCTCAAGCAGATCTAATTCAACCGCCACAACGACATCATCGTCATCAAAATCTCTGTTTTCGTCGTCAAGCTCGGGTTTCAGAACTCCTCCTCCTTATTTAAACACCCCCACCAAGAACTACAAGCAGTTCTTGAATTTCACTTCTGCCACAAAACAAGTGGAAGTACTAGAGGAAAATAAAATAAACAAAGAGTTGTCTTGGCTTGATGAGAAACTTAAAGTGATGGAAAACCTCTCAGAGAAAGAGAAGTTTTGGGCTGACCATGATGGTGATGATGATGATGATGATCGGAGAATAAAGAGAGAGGGAGATGATGATGATGGAATGGAAAGTGATTCAAGTTCTGATCTCTTTGAGTTGCAGAACTACGAGTTATCTCGTGGAGGCTTACCAGTTTACGAGACTACCAATGTAGCTAACATCAACAGTACTCATCTGTAATCTCTGTCTCTGAATGCCATGGAATCCATCAGATCTTGGTAAAACCCATAAAACAATTTTTTTTTTGTTTTGAAGTTGTTCTTGTCTGATTACTCTTCAGCTTATATATATGTAATTCTTTTGGATTTCTGGGATTTGATTGTGGAAGTTTTTTTTTGTATGAGATTTGAGGGTAGATTAGATAAATACCTATTTTTCTTGTCTCTCACATGGATTTTTGTTTCCATCTCGTTACGTATTTTCCTTGTAAAATATTTTTTTGTACAATATTGTTAATATGTTAATTATCAGATTACGCGGTAAACCATTTTTGTTTCAGCAGAAATTAGAGAAATTCAGTGAAGAAATTTGTCACTTCGCTACATCAACAACCGGAAAAATCGAGCTATGTTTTGGACCATACATATCGTTGATAATCATTGTCATAGAGTAAAATCCTATCAATGCATTTTTTTCAAAAAAAAAAAAAAAAAAAAATCCTATCAATGAATAAGAGCCATAATATGGGACGATGGGACCAATAAAAATGAAGTCTAACCGGGCCGGTTAAGTTTGGTTGGTCACTTACGCATTTGGTTGTTTTCCTCTTATATATTTTTTTGGATCGATTTTCTCTTTACATATTTAGATTTAGATAGTTAGTTATAAGTCCTTTTTTGTCGTCGGTTATGAGTCTTGCATCTCATGACGCCACTAGTTCTCGACTTAACTATGCATCTGATCTATAACATGAAAAGCAAGAAAATTTAAAAGAAAACAAACAAAAGTTGGGGGCCAACAACGATTTTTGCTTGTATGTTCAATTGTTCATACTTGAAACACGGAATATAATATAATAATTAGAATTAGCAATCAATGACTTAATTTTGTATGCCTAGACGTTTTTTTGTCCTGTCAGAAGTTGTGTCATTGAGCTTCGATAGATCATAGATATGACCAAGTATAATTAATGTTTAGGTCGAAGATTGATTTAACCTTAAAAGATTATCAATTGCTTTAGATAATTTTATTAACAAACTAATCGAGGACAAAAGAGATATCCAAAAGCTTTTGCCATGCATAGATTGCGCTTGCTTTTCAAATTTCTCATTTTAATATATTTATTAATGCATGCATAAGGCATACGCACTAATATAGTATAGCCTTTTACGGATAATTATGATGTGTAGGTCGTTGAATAAATCATCCGACTAAAAATCTTTTTGAGTGTGACTGGAATTCTTTTTAAATCGTTTTCGCTTAAGAAGATTGCTGTTGTTGATTTGAGCGATGTATACAATCTGGTTAAATAAATTTTGGAATAAGAAGAAACTAAATAGTGATGAGAAATCCATTTGATGAAAAATAGACTTTTAGGATCCTGCCAAAAAGATAATCCAATTTTAATTATACACCAGGTAGGTTAAGTAAGTTCTTTTGCTTTATATCTAATATAATTGTATCACATCAATTATATAATTATTAGGGAGATATGTCTCTTATACCTGGTGGGAAATTTTTAATAAGTTTTGGGTATTTACTAAATAAACCAAATCAAACAGACAGGAGAGTTACGTTGTAGAAACAATAAACTCATGCCGATTGGAAAAAGAAAAAAAAGAAAGAAAGAAAGAGACAAGAAAAACTCATGGAACTAGAAACAATGATACATGTCACCAATATAGACAAAAGCGGGGTATATGAAATTATATAATTAATACATAGCTCATGTAGTGGGTGGAGGGTCCAAAAATGTGATTATCATAAAGTTGAGGTAATTATGCAAAGTAAAATGCTATGATAATGAACCTTGCATATAAAGACACTCACAAATGGTGAGTTTGGGTTTATGTTATAAAACTAATGATTTACGTCATATATGTTGTGATATATGCCAATTTTACTTAACTTACGTTTATTTGGTTTCGATATTATTTCAATATTAATTCGGTTATTTCATTATAAAAGCAATTTTATTATTTTTGAAGTAGAAATTTGAACCATCAATATTTTTAATTGTTAATGATCATAGGACCAGTGTTTTTTTTTTATTATAAAAAACAGATGATCAAATAGATGTTTAAATAATGTATAAGAACATAAAAATAAAAAATAAAAGAAAATGGTTTTTAAAAAAATTAACAATAAAATATAGTAAGAATCATAATTATTAGTAAATATAAAGTTACTGGTCCTATTATCACTAATAATTACAAATATTGATTCATATTTGTAACAATAATTAATACTAATAACTTTATTAGTAATCATTATAATACTTATTTCTCAAATTATATAGATTTTGAGAAAATAATTTTTAGAACTTTATAGTTTTAGTCTTAAATTTTAACTCTATATCTCAAATAATATTTAGAATAATTTCTTGGAATTTTCGGATTTAAAAATTGGATTATTTATTTATTTGTTCTTAGTAAATCTATTATTATATATATTATATATATATATATATATTAAATATATATGTATATATTAAAGATTTAACGGTAAGTTAGAGATATTAAATGAATATGATAAAAAAAAATTTGTAATATAGAACAAAAATAATCAAAGTTTTTTTATACTAATGTTAAAGATTGATGATTTTTTTTTTAATAGACAAAAAATTGTATATTAAATTGATAGTAAAAGTTAAATTGGTATTTAATATGCTAATTTTCTTAAACAAAATAAAGTCTGGTCTTTGTTCTTAAATGTTTAAGTTCAAATGATGACAAAAAAATGTTTAAGTTCAAATATCTGGACTTTCCATCGTATTCAAATGTTATTGAGAGAAATCATTACTCTTGAGTCTTGACTCCTTAAGAAATAGTGTTGACAAANTTAAAAAAAAAAAAAAAAAAAAAAAAGGAATAGTTCTTTACTATAAAAGTTATTTTTGAGAATTTTCGTGAAGATTGGAACTAGGCTTAATTGGAACTATTGGTGTGGGACAGACCAAACCATAATGAAATAAACCAGAACGTACATGGCCCATTATTAATGGGCTTAAACTAGGCCTTAACCTTCGTATTTTGAAGGACTTGGCTTTGCAAATGTAATATGCACCAAACTATTTTTTTTTTTACTCGTTTTTTTGGCTCTGTTTTACTTTTTAAAAAAGTTTCTCTTCTGACACATTTATAACAATAATTTATGTCTGAAATTTACTTACAACTATGAGAAACAATCACATCTTTCAAACTTATAATATAGGCTATATAGCAAACGAGAAAGAAGAGAAGGTAACCAACAAAAAAAAGTAATTGGGACTAGCTTAGATTCCATCACCTGAAAAGTGCGGTTGGTTGGCCAACAAGATGTGCTCTGGCTCCCACCAAAAAAAAAGGGCTGGTTTTTATGAAAAATAAAGAAAAAAGAAAAAGGGTTGATTTTGTAATAAAGCAAAAGTTGTGTAAAACTTCTGACGATTGCCCACACACGCTCCACCACCAATCTCTTCAATTCGCTGATTCCTAAATATTTTATATATTCTTTTCGCGACCCCAAAGTTTCTTTTTCTTTTATGGAAACCCCATACATTCTTCTTCTAGCTTATGCATTAATTTGGCTATTTTTTTAAAAAAACGACCAAAAATAATGTTCCCAAGTTGCTATAAAATATTCTGTTTCCCTAGGTTGTTGATTTTTATCTTAAAATTGCAAAGCCACCAACAAACCAAATAATTAATCTAAAAAACGTGTTTGCTAGTAGAATAAACCCCATAAATGTTTCAACTTTGGATTGTGGGTCGTGACAATGTTCATTGTGATTAATCCGTTTTAATTAGTGAACATATTTATGGCATCATGTAAGTGTATATGTGTTCGAGATAGTGTGAACACTGAACACATGATATCAGTTGTCACTATAACGAATTTAAAATGCAATACATGCACCGTCGTCTTTAGGTGTTATGCCAAAAACATTAATACGAAGTCTTTTTTTTTGTAAACAACCTACATATACAAGTTGAGTTGATTAATTTATTTTTAGTTGGTCTAGTTGGGTTTGGTATCTCCTGGCTTAATAAGTTATTTCGTGGCTGTTATTGTAGTAATACAGTCGGATTCACATTCTCTCTCGTTTGTTTTTTTTTTTTTCTTTTTTCATTAATCTCTAGATTCGAGTTTGCTCAGATTAGATTTTGTTTTACGAGAAATGCTCAAATGCTTTTAATTATGCTTTAAATTTCGTTTTGCTTTTTTTTTTTTTTGGTATTATTTTCATGTAATTTCCTTGCCGTTTGACAGCAGAGATATTTCTATTTTTCATCAGCTAGTGTCTCTACAATTTTAATTTGTTTACCCGCTTTTGTAATTTTCACCATGATTAATTGTTATAGTTAATTTATCAGATGATCAAAAAGCTAGGGAAACAATTAAGTATCATAAAACCATAAAAAAATATAATTGATTTTTAACTTAAAACTAATGAATAATTAGTAAACTAATCACTTATGTTCCTTGTTGTTTCAATAACATTTCTAACACGTTTGTTCCAGATAATCATTTCTATCAACTCATTTCAAACCGAAATTCACTATTTCCAGCTAAAACCAATTAATTCGCCCTTCTTCGTTTTGTTTTTTTTCCCCCCGTATTAAGTGATATATTAAATGTAGAGTTACTTCAGGTGATGTTCCAACCTACTTTCAACATTGACTTCAGGTGAGTTTTATCAGAAAAAAACATTGACTTGAGTTTTTGTNTTGAGTTTTTTTTTTTTTTTTTTTTTTTTTTTTTTTTTTTTACAGTGATTCTGTTCATTATGGTCCTATTGTCTTTGTTCCCAGTAAATACAGTATCCATAGATTGTCTTTGAATATCTCTGTAAAAAAAAAAAAATTTACAGAATGAAGAATTTTTTATTTTTATTTTTTAAAAAGAGGAAAAAGAAAAAAAGAAAAAAGAAAGGATGTGGAGGGAGAAGATAGATGGCTGTAGTGGAAATCATGTTGACCAAACAGTATCTGCTTCGACGTCACCTTCACCTTATTCCTTCGACTCCCCCTCAAAGTTTCCACCTTTTTCTTATATTTTCTCCAAATCTCTCTCTTCGCTTTCAGAGGTTCTCCCCTGTTCCTTAGTCTGTTTATTCTAATCATCGGTGAGTCTTTCGATTCTTACTAACTCTTTCCTATTTCTTTATATTTCATTCTTCTCTCTCGTCAACCCTTCAATTGTATTTTATAGGATTAATGGCAAAAAATCCAAACTTTGTTTAGTTTTCACTGATCCTATCGTTTTGATTGGTTTCCTCCCGGATTCTGATGCAAAGTTTTGATTTTTTAATCTTCGTTAGGGTCTGAACATCATCGTCAATTACATCTGGGGTTTGTCTGAATCTTGAGGCAAGATTGAAATTTTCAGAAAAGGCAATGAAAGCTTCCTACTTTATGGTTTTGTATTCAGTTATATCGAAATTTGCTTAGTTGTTGGTTGTTGAACTTGAACTTTGATCCCTTTTGTTCTGATTACATTTAGTGTTAATTCATTTTTTCAGTTTGTCAATTTATTGCTGATGGATTCTTGGAGCTATGGGAGAAGTGTTTTCTTGGCTAATGAAACCACCCTTCTACCTTCTGATTCCTTTGCTGAGAATCGAAGATTTGAACAGGGACTCTCTAATGAATTGGACAAGGATGATGTCTTCATGTCTGGTAAATCCAATATTGGATTCAGTGCTCTTTCCATTAGCAAAGTGGCTTCTTCCTCTTGTGTTGTTCCTTCGAGTTTGTTGCACGTTGAGGAAGAGGAGGAGGAAGAGAATCAGTCTTCTTCTTCCAAGTTGTCTAGGATAGATTTCAAACTTAGGAGCTTTATGGATTACGGGAACGATGATGGTACTTCGTCTAGAGACTTTGCTATCCCGCCTAAAAAGACTCGAGCTTCATCAAACCCGTGTTCGCAGAATCCCTTGTGTCAAGTTTATGGTTGTAATATGGACCTGAGCTCTTCAAAAGATTACCACAAAAGGCATAGAGTTTGCGAGACTCATTCAAAGACTTCAGTGGTTATTGTTAGCGGTATTGAACAGAGGTTTTGTCAACAGTGCAGCAGGTTTGTTCGTTTCTCCTCTCAAGTTGTCTCTGGCTCTCTACTTTGTTCGATGTTCTACCATGTCAATGATAGTTTCTTCTGGTTAGGTTTCATTTCCTCTCAGAGTTTGATGATGGGAAAAGAAGTTGCAGAAGACGATTAGCAGGTCACAATGAGCGAAGAAGGAAGCCTTCATTCTATTTCCTACCGGGTAAGCGGCATAAGCTTCTTCGAACATCTCAAGGTACGAAGTCTCTGCCTTTACATTTCCATTTATATATGTATTGACTTCACATGGTCGCAAGAACTTGAGACAAACTATGTTTCCTTGAATTCATATAATTTGTCCTGTAAATTGGTGTGGCAGGTAACAAGTTTCTGGAAGATTCATCAGTCAATGACTTCTCGTTGGTCTTGCCAGATTCGTTTCCTGGTAGTTTCTTATACAGAGTAATGGATGAGCAGGACCACCACCGTGCAAGTAGACTCGTGAGTTTCAAAGATGAACCCATGTTTCCTGGGCAAAACAGGATTCATGAATCTAAACCAGCGGTTTATTCACCGGAAGCTTCTGGTGTATCCTCGATTTGGGACTTACATGAGGCGGCGCCACGCCCTACTTGTGCTCTCTCTCTTCTGTCAGCTCAGTCCCAACAACCCTTCTCTGAAACACCAAACAAAACTTTCTCAATCACTCAACCAAATCAAATTCTCAATCACTCAACAATAGACTATCATCAGATGCAACCGTTGAGGACTGGTCCTGTCAAGACCAAATCTGGTTCTAGTTCACGTAACGGAAAAGGATCTTCAACGGTTGATCTACTGCAACTTTCATCGCATCTTCAGAGAATCGAGCAACAACAGAGGAATTTCACTGATGAAGTGAAGCAGGAATATAATGAGCTTTATTTCCCTAGCTCCTAAAAAATGGGTTACAACATTCTTATTCCTTTAAAACCGGCTTGAGTTTCTTGCAACTGTGTTCTGCACAAGGATAAGGCAAAGCTAAAGCTGCATGGTTTGATTAGTTTGTGAAGTTGGAAATTGATGATTATTTGGATTGGTGAGATGGTTAGCTTAGGGGAATGAAGATCAAGTCTGGTTACAAGTGTTTTTTGTAACCGATCTTGTTTATTATTATTCACCAGTCTGAAGAAAATTGCTTCAGATATCTATGTCTGCTTCTTTCGCAGTGTTTCAGCCTTTTTTTTTTCTCAGACAATTTGTATATAACGATGTGATGAATATTCGCTGAAAAAAGTTATTTGCCCTTTTGTATTGTTCTACACGTCATCTGAGATTCTCAAATTCCAAGTTACGATGTTGAAAGTTACAAATCCTTGGAAAATAATTTGTACTTAGATAGAGACGAGAGAAGAAACAGAACTTTTTATAGGATTAAGAAAAACTTAAAAGTCCCGACATGAATGTCCAAAAGAACACAGCAAGGTAACGTAGCTTTCAAATCTAAGACAGACTGAACAAAAAATATATTAAGGCATAAACTAAGGCAACATCATTTCTGCAACATGAGACATACAAAGGAAAACACACCAACGTAGAACATAAAAAACAACAGCACAGGATGAGAAAAACGACGCCGTAACCAAATTAAACCCTTCGCAGAAAAGTTTGATCGCGCACACGTGCGTTTGTTATTTTCTTAGGCATTCCCTTGGGATTTCACTTCTTCTCACCGAATTCGAAACCCTAAAATAAACATATTAACATAAAGCACATTTGAGATTTTTTAAAAACAATTTGTTTCTTTATAATAAGATATCCGTACGGAGACTGAGTTAATTTGTATAGCTTACATTAATGTTGCTGGCTCCAGAAGTAATGGAAGTAGGAGAATTGGGTATGTACTTAGCCCACTGTTTGTCACATATTTCAGGTACACGAATATACTTAGTATATATATTTAATAACGGAAACACATTTAATTAACTGAATCTCATTAATTAGAGTCGTGAAAATAGCGATTATTGTCTTACATTTTTGGCAGCAGCACTAAAAGCTTCACGATGTGGTATTTCTGGATTGGCACTCTTGATGCGTTGTATCTCATCCCTTTTTATTTTTAAATTTTTTAAGAAAAAAGAAGATTATATATGAGAGTACATAATATTCTTGCATTAAATTTTTAACTTGGAAATGAAGAAGAATTTGTCAACTATTAACCTCATGAAGCGGTTGTAAGCCGATGGAAGTCTCTGCTTCTTCTCAGGAGCTGCAACACCAAACATATACAAATATTATTAATAAATCTTGATCTATTGAAAACGACTAAGATTACACAAAAACAGTCGGAAATGGTAAATGATATTGTAAGAATATTGTGTCTTACGTTTAACGACAAAGGGTGGTCTAGGAGATGGTGGCTGATCACTGGAGGTAGAAGATGAGGAGGAAGAAGAGCTTCCCTTCTTATACTCACTCCCACCAAAGCTCTGCATCTGCTAGTTCAAAAAATTAGACTCATTATTTAGCAAAAAAAAAAAATTAATAACTATATGCATAAGCATATATGTATAAATCAAGTGTTATAAACCTGAAGGGTGAGGCTGACATGGCCTTGAAGAGGAGGGCTTGTGGTAAGAAATGAGAGGTTACCACAATGGCCACATTTCACCGTTACGGTGTCAAGCATTCTCTTCATTGGTATACCAACCTATATATATGTAGATATAGGTTTACAATTAACTCGTACTCTTGATATATATATTACACAGCAATACATAAGCTTCGCATGCATTGCTTACTACCTACATATCTATATGGACCATGCATGTAGGTTTATATATATATCTATGTATGGGTTACTCACGGCGAGGATAGTGTTGCAGATGCTGCACCGGACGTAGTAGAGATGTTCGGCTTGAGGTGAAGCCCTTGAAGCCATAGTTGATTTCTCTTCAAGGTTCATGATCTTTACGAATGGATTGAAAACCACTCTTGGGAGAGAGAGAGAGAGAGGTAATAGGAAGATTTTTATAGAGTTAGGGTTATGGTTATTTTATGAGATATGAAAGGCTTGTATATATAGAGAAGTTCAGACATAGACATATATATAGAGGGAGAGAGAGAGAGTTTAAGTGTTGGACGTATGAGCATAATTGCATTTTTATTATTTATTTTACAGCTTATAATATCTTTTTTTTTCAGTTAATAATTTCTTAAAGGTTATACAAAAACCAAATATATGTTAAACCAAGGATTTTCGGTGCAGACACGGTTTTAGTGTTAAAAATAAACATTTTAACAAATAAACTAGGATTTAGGCAACATAAATAAAAACCTATCATTAATTGACTCAAAATTAAAAGAGAGGCAGATTAAGTGCAAAAAGAAACTTTTTTCTTATGTCAAATCATATATAAATAAAAATAAGAAACTGGATCTAGGGTTTTATGACTTTTATCTATGTTTCTACTGTTGCTAGTGATAGTACATCCTTCCCTCTGCAAAATCTTGCAGACGTATTTAATTTTGTTTATGAAATATCAAGACTTCAAATAACACTCCTCGTACATTAGTTTTTACTAAAATTAGCTGTGCTGAAAATGATTCGACAACTTTTTATATATATAATGTATGACTCTTTCAATTAATAATGGCGCCTTAATGATGAGTAATATAATGAGTCAAAACTAACCATTAGAGGGAAAACAAATTATTCTAAACAAACACACTTACTTTTATATTCATCAGCTTCTACATCGTACATATATTAATGAATATATATGACATGGTGCAAAGACAAAAATGAGATGAATATTTAAGATATTGAATATTACATTAATTTTAGATAATACATGGTGTGAATATGATTAGATTCTTTCAAGTTTAATGCCAGCAACCCTTGACTTGCCCACATGTTATAAATTTAAGAATGGTCCTTTTTCTGATCTTTAATCTGTTTCTTTTTTTGCTTCATCATAATTTTTTCACGCAAAATGATTTTCCTGCAGACCTGAGAACATAATTGTCATGTTTCACAACCTTTATCTTCATCGTGAAAATTTTCATTTAATAATATCTATAAATTAAATACAGAACTCGTTAATTAGCTGTCAAGAAACAACCAAAACAATGGATCTTCTTCAGACACATCCAACTATATATCGATGACTCAAAAGCAGAAGTGATTCCAGTGCGGATCCTTTGATTTGCCACTTTTACATTTTAAGGTTAAGGAAATTTTGCACACTGCACTACAACTTTTCTGTTTTGGGTATGATGAGGGTGTACATATTTACATCTAAAAGTATACTTCTTAATACAACTTAATTTTTTTTTTTTTTGGAGCGAAGATGGCCCTAAATATTAACATAAATTCATGAAATTAGAGATGAGATGTATTATATACATCTGATTTTATCCCTAAAAAGTCAAGGGATATCTAGATTCTGATTGAAAGTGCATTATTATCTTTCGGTAACACAAAAACGAAGATACAGTTCAGTGTTTGTGATATATGTTATGCTTTAGAAACATCCAAGATAACTCTTTGAAAGAAAAATTACCCTCTCTTTTTCCTTCTCCATCTTTGGCACTCTCTTCTACACGGTTTTTTAGTTCTTATGATATATAGCTTTCTTATTGGATGAATAATTTGACAAAGGACTAACTATTTCTCAGATCCATGAGAAAGAGTCCATCAGCATAAATTTTCTTTAAGGAGTTATACATGCACACCTTAATTATTGTTGAAATTTGAGATAAAAGTCACAAGTATATTTATTAGCATAGAATACTTATTAAAGGGAAGATAAATTTAGAAGTGGCTAGCTTTGAGTTAAATAAAAAATAAAAATAAAAAGGGTATTTATAAATTTTTACAAAGAGAAACTTGAAAAGATAGTGAAGAAATGAGGAGCTGTAGAATGGATTCCATCTTTTGTGCGTGCACTGCCCCACTGGGAAATTGGAAGTGGACAAGTGATAAATCATACGTCTCTTTCAATGACTAACTTTTTTGTATTTTTCACTCTGCTTAGATTTCCTACTTCCACACACATATTATTAGCTTACGACAATTTTATTTGATTAAAGTTTCCTCCCAAGATTTATAACTAATATATACTTATATAGATTGAGGTGATATATCTCTCAAACAACGTGTCAAATATAACAAAATGATAGTCAATACATACACTAATAACAGGCTCTGTTGAAATTCTTATTTCTTACAGCGTTCGCTAGTCTAGTTCTAAAATCTACAGTTGCCATATGATTTCTTACGATCTCCGATTTTTATCAATGAGATCTCATGTTTATTAGTATTTTGTAATTAAGAAAACATTTAATTAACATGCACAATAAAAAAGATATCCTCGAGTTATGTATCCATTTTCATCAATAGCAAATCTCGTCATTGGGATTGTGATGCAAATGTAAAATACTTCCATATTTTGGCCTGAAACATCCAGAGATGCAAGTGAAAGATTTTACATTGGTAACTGAAACCAGAAGATTAGTTGTATTTATATACTAGGGTAATTGTGGACTAGAAATTCTGATAAGATGTCTGTCTGCATCCACATAAAGTGACTGAAATTATATTTATTGAGGAAAAAGGGTTGGGAACTATGACTGTGAGAGATGGGACGATTGCCCAAAAAGGGAAGAAAGCTAAGAAGAAATTAGGGTTTAGTCAGGTTTCCATGCTCGTATAACTTCATTACTCCCTCTCTTTAATTAAAGCTTTCCTCTTTACCCTCTAGCTATCTATCTATTTATTACCACACCCATTATTCATGCATCCACTACTTTACACTTCATATATAACTATTTTCATATATGCCCTCTTTTTCTTGTCGTGTACCAAATTTTCTTGTGCCTAATTTTAGCATGGCTTATATTCGATTTGATATTTAATGATGACTAGTTAGCTACCGGTTATGAAGGGACGCGCGTTTAGATTTTAAGGTTAATGACTGAATTATTTAGAGCCTTTACATTATAGGACTATCATAGTTTCGAAGTTCAACATGCAGATCGTGGAAATGATTTGATGTAATCTATCACAAAAGTAATTGACCATTATATATAGTGTCTTATTGGTTCAAATTTAGGTATAAATACATGAACTTAACTTATAAGTAACGGCCTATATATATATATATATGTAATTTGAGCGTGGAGAACATGATCATGAGTACATTTGCATGTCGTATTGATCGCTCCTTACGTACTTACGGTAGTTAGTTGCATTTCATTATAATTTATGACCAAAAAATAATCCGTGCAACACCGATACAGCTATATAAATTATTTACAAACAAACAAAAGTGATCAGAACGTACAACCGATGGATCGGTATATAAAATCTTAATCCGAAAGTATAGTTTTTCGGGTTTAATGTGTTATATGTCACCGTATTATATTAAAAAATCTTAATTTTATAGCTAAGTGTAATGCATATCATTTTACAATTTCCTTTGGAGATTTTTTTCCTAATTAGAAAAAAGAAATTATAAAATTAAATTGAAATAGAAAAGTCAAAAGGAAAGTCTACCAAACCCCATTGTGTTTCACAGAAACATACAAAGCTAAGAAGCATCACAGTTCACATCACACGTAGAGAGCTCTCTACTCATTAAGTTACAATTCGCAGCTTCTACTCTTCCTTTTCCGGAAACCCTATCGCCCTCTTTCTGATTTGACTTGTCTTTATTATGAGTTGTTGTTCCTAATCACTTTATGTGTTTTCAATCCAGACAACATAGCTTTACTTGATCTTTACCACTTGTGAAAATTTTCTTATTCCATACTTATCTTTATTTTCCGCCTCCATTTTCGTTTTACTTTATATATGTTTTGTAATTAGAACAGATTTTGATGCAGTCGAAGAATGGAGTAGACGGAGAAACAGACCTGGAGTTTTGATCCTGTGCTGGTTCGATTGAAAGCATATTTCCTAACCTTTGCAATCGATTTGGTTACGCACCAAAACACTCTAAGACAATAATCTCTATACTATTAAAATAGCAAATCACATTTAACATTTAACCTGTTTTTACGTATTATAGTAGAAGATATGCCATAAAATATTTTTTAAAATACCAAATAAAAGAAATGATTAAAAATATAATTGTCCGAAATTGATATATTAAAAACATATGGATTTTCTTGATCCTACCAATTGAAACCACGTAGATCATTTTGATCATCAAGTCCATTATAAAATGGATAAATTTCAAATATCATTTTTTAAAATGTATATTGTATATGAAATATATTTTAATATTAAATATACATAAACATATCATCCACCATTGATAACATTGTTAAGTCTATTAAAGAACTTCAAACAAACATAATAGTGGTAATTAAACACAGCTAATTTGTCGTGATTTCATTCAAGTGGTGTTGTCTTTCAAGTTGGCCACATTATTTTAGAATTAACCAGGACAAGTAACAAAGTTTTGAAAATCTAAGTAATACATGATTAATTATTTCCCACTGACTTTAGGACGTAGTAAAAGACTTTTCCTTTCAAACTTTAGGAATTAAACATCTGCATTTATAGGAGTCCTGATATTTTAATACGCCAAAACTAAAGAAATACACTGATAAATTAAATTTGTTGAATAAATAAGTAAATATAGTGGCTGTTAAGTTTTAGAAGATAGAAACCTTACCAGTATCTGAACTGAATGATCGTTTTATCCCATTCTTCCTCGTCTGATTGCACGAAGTGTCAAGTTCCTCTATTGTTATCATCATCGTTAGGAACTACAAAAGATTTTTTTGGAATGATTGATGTGCTCTTGAAAGATAATAATTATGTAATAATAACTATCTTTCTCTAAAGAACCAGCACTTTCTCTAAAGATTCCCATTACGGTTTCACATGTATGTATGTGTACAAAGTAATCATCATTGTTTCATCTGCTTATTCATATCGCTTGGGGTTTATTATACTGATAAGGAATCACAGACTACCATACGAATTCTAGTTTTATGATTGTATTGAGAGCAAATTACCAATGATTTCCAAAGAGGCGATCCTGTTGATGCATTCCTACGAAAGCAAACAATTGAATTAGACTCTAGAACAACTAAAAAATGTCTTCTTCCATTTATTCGCCGCTTAGAAGATGAAGCCAAATGATACACATTTCTATTTCTGCAATCACATCACAGTGCAAAAGGAAGGCTAAAGCTTTTGTTAATTGAGGATATTCTGAAAATTCTGAAAGCAAATCTTGGTTTCCACCCTGCACCTCCTCTGCCGTATCTTCAGCGTCAACAGAGAATTCCCCTTTCCATTTGTCAAACTCTAACGTAGCTGCCTCTTCATCCTTGGCTTGTCGTGCTTTTTCTTCTTCTTCCTAGGAACTTCTGGTCCTCTGCCGCGCGCTCTTTATCCTCAGCATACCAATCTTGTTTTGAACTCCTTGACTCGTGTATAGCTTCTTCAGCCTTTACCAGACAAAACCAACAGATTTTCGATCAGGAAATTTTTGCCAAAAAAATATAATCTATTCTGACCGTAAGCTACAAAATAAAACTTTCACAGTTGGGACTGTAACTGGTCAGCTGACATTGGTAAAAAAAAATTATCCTTACGTAATCATGAGGACATGGATTGTTTAGCAACCTGTCTTTGTGCTTTGTCGTTCTTGTCGCTTCTTCTCTTTCTTCTTTGATGTTTTTACACCATTTCCACCGGCTTCATCCTCAGCTTCATCTTAACTCCCACTGATGTTTTCTGTTTTCACATGTACAAAAAAAATTACTAGGAAACGTTCATTAAATCTTGAGACCCTCCCTAAACTTAAGTTAGCTTTACATCAAGATGACAAATGAAACCAAAAAACTTGTTGAATCACTGGTTTCGAGTTCTCCCTGGCTATATAAGCAAACTCTAACCAGTAATAATACTATAAGGTTGCCTATAACAATGTAAAGTAGCAGAAACTTGATATTCCGTCTCAAAACCATGTCTTTGATTTCATACTACATTACATATAATATACTTGAAAAAACAAAACTCAAACCTCAAAAACAAGAAAATTCCAAAATTTGATATATTTTACTTGGTTGATGATACGTTTGAAATATTTTTTAAACAATACGTAACATGTCACTATATCTATTAAATTAATACTATATATAACATATTTTTGAGTATTATATTTTTAAAATATATATTTTTCAGAAAATATATTTTATTTTCAAAAAACTAGATCATATCTAAAATAGAAAATATTCTTAAAATATTAAGTTTAAGATATATCTTAAATTAATATTTTTTAAACTATATATTTTGTAATTTTAAAAGTCTTAAAATGATGATGATATTGTGATTTTACTTAAAAAGTTAGTTTTCTAAATTTTGAAAATATATAAAGTTTTTAAAATATTAAACCAATTCTCTTTTTTTTTCTTTCCAGTTTTTCGTTTTAATATACGATATGATGTTTTTAGAACTTCTTATGTTTAAAAAAAATATTTTTAAGTTCTTGATTTTTTTATTTAAAATAATCAAAAATAAATTTTTTTAAAATCTTTGCATTAGAAATAATAACTCACAAGTTATAATAAACAATTATGGAAAAGATATACATAAATTTATTCCACTGAATTAAAAAATAATGATTTCAAATTATCAAAAATGAGATTTTTTATGTGTATAAGTTTATATAAGAATTTCTCCTTTATAAAAAAGGGAAAAACGCATTTAGTTAATTATTAGTTATAAAAGGAACAAATTTCTACAAAAACAAAACAAAAAGGCAAAAAAAAAAAAAAACTAAGTTATGAAAACCAACATGTGGTTTTTGGTATATGTTTCCTAAAATACTTAGAACTCTTAAAAACTAGTTTTCCTATATTTTAGAAAATTTAGTTAGTCAAAATCTTGATTGGATAAAACATAGTTTTTGAAAAAACAAAATCTAAAATATAGTTAACAAATCAGTAAACAATCAACCTCTTACTATATATATTTATTAAAAAATAAATTCTAAATTTCATTATCACTAAACCATTGATTACAAAAAAAAAAAAATCATAGGCGGTTCTTGTTCTAAAGCGTTGTGTTTTTTCTTTAATTTTTCATTTTTCCCATAATATTTTATAGATATAGTCAAGCCGTAAAGGCACATACATAACACAACATATTACACCACCTTTTATTTATGATAGTTTTGTACAACAAGACCATTCACAAACAATAGTAGTTAAAAGAAAATATAGAGGACTATTGGACATGTAGTTAATCGACTTTATTTATTAACAATGTCATACTTTTTTACTTCATCTTCTATATTTGGTGCACGTTTCAGTTTTAGTTTCCTTTTCGGGTACTAAGCTCGTCCCAAGCTTCGGTCCAAGTGACCATTCCATCTGCAAGTTTGATGATGTAAGGATCCACTTTTCCAAGTTTTTCCTTCACGAGCTTAGCTAGCTCGAGGTAACATTGCTTCACCGAAGTGCATTCTTTTGGTAGTGCCACTGATTGAAAGAAAGGTACAGCCTCTTCCTGCCAGAAAATTCCATCGAACTTCTTCTTCAGGTTCTCGAATTGGTTGCTAGCCTTCTTGTGATCGACGTAAGGCAGACCCGTCTTTACTCCCCATCCCATTTGGTCACATATCACCTAAGTTTTCCATTGTCCAAAACATTATATATATAGTATATATATTATTGTCGAAAGACACAAGAAAAATATTTGTATCCTCATTTCAAAGTTGGTAAATTAGAAAAAAAATGTATTACAAGATGACAATAAAAATATGTTAAGGAGAGTTATGTATACCTTCATACACCAACCAGCCCACATGTCGTCATAACCTGTAATTGGTTGCCCATCTCCCATAAGCCCAAAGTACATAGCCGGACCAATCAGCTCACGGTCAAAAGCTAGGTTCATACCACACATAGAGAAAAGAGTTCCCTTGGGGATGGTCATGACCGCATCAACGTACCTATATATAACCAAGACTACTAAATTTGTGAGGTTCCTGCATGATTTTTAATGTATTATGAAAAGCGTAAAGCAGATTGGTTGTCTCTATGAGAAATCAATTTGCCTGGAAT
>OVBI01000535.1:0-68103 GCA_900406495.1 Sisymbrium altissimum | reverse complement strand
GTTAGCTCATCTTTGTTTAGGGATTCTCAGTTCTTGTTGCTCACGTGTAGACTTTTGTTTAAGTCGTTGTACTCTCTTTGTCATAGTGGATTTCAGCCGAGAGACTGTCTTCTCTCCCCTGTGAGTAGCTCCGGCGAACACAGGGTCACCAAATTCTTTGTGTTTCGATTAAAGTTCTTCCGAAATTGGTTTTTCTTAATCTCATTCTTGAAGGCGAGAATCGATTGGAGTTTAGGCTTAAACATTTACAATTTTAAAAGCATCTTTTGAGAATCGTAGTCTAAATCTTATACCTGTAGTCAAATAAAATATGAGCGCTGATATCTTTGTTAAAAGGACAAGAAACACACACAAAAAAAAATATTATTTTTATGTAAGTCACACTTGTTCAGTAAATTAGATTTTTTCAAAATTTTAAAACTCAGACCAAAATTGATTTAATATATAGAGTTAGTTGACAAAAATATAAATAATTTTAGTGGTAAAAATTTGTAGCAACAATTCATGTTTTACTAATCAAATAAATTCAGAATCTTTTAAGTTCCGAATTGAGAAGGTGTAGAGCGATAAAACATGAGTATATGCCATCTGATCATGCATATGTAATAGTATACATTTTATATAAAATCTAATTGTTATGGACCGATTACAGAAGATCGAAATCGGCTCTGATGAAAGTTATGTTTTATTTTTCTATTTGAGTATAATTGTTTGGTTCAAGAGTATTTTTCCATTACAATACTGCAATGATCGATTTTGTAAATTTGTAGGACTAAACTTTATTCTATAGGTTTTTCCTTTACGGTATACGATAGTTGTTTTAATATATTTTTTATAATATATATATGATCAATAACATTTATTTTAAATCGTATCTTTATATTAATAACGGTAATCATATATATATATATATATATATAATTATATATATAATATAATAGTATATTTGATTTCTAAAATTTATATATTATCAATGAATCATCTATTTAGGTAAATATAATATTTAAAACATTATGTAAAATTAAAATTTATATTGATTATCAATAGTCAATAATTTTTAGATTATAATTTAATGTGTATTTAAAATATTTTATCAAATTATTGGTTAATTTTAGTATGAAAGTTTAATATATATATTTAAAATCATTTTATTGGTATTCTGTGTGATAAAAAATTTATATATAAGTAAATGTTTTTATTAGACATATTTAAGTTATTATAACTTTTTAATACAGCCTATAATTTGTCCTTTTGGATGTTTAACAAATTTCTAATTTTTATTTTATATATATTTAACAAAGAACTGGCTAGCTTAATATATTAATTAAATTGTTTGATCTGAGTAGCCGTTTAATTGTTCTCATTGATGGAAGTCCTACAATATATGTAATGTACACTCTCTAGTAAGTTGTGTTGTAAATTCTAGATTAAAAACTTCTTTCTTTAGATCCGTCCAATTTTAAGTCCTACTTGTTTTTAAGTTATATTTTTCTGTTTTTAAGATTTTAGTTCTCCCCAGTGTAATAGAGTTTTTAATAGATTTGATGACACTTCAAGTTGTAACTCTTTGTATGATCTTTTCTTCTTTTAAATGAAATGGAATAGCCGATTAACAAAAAAAAACTGACATATAAGTGGAAATGGCAGTGTATTTTTATATGATATTTCAAACCAGAAATAAGAAAATATGATAAATCATTAACAAAAAAGGATACATATATATATATATATATGTGTGTGTGTGATATATATATGTGTGTGTGTGTGTATGTAATTATAAACCTTCGTTAATTTTTTTTTTAAGTTGGCAACTATGAACTATCAGTATAAAAACTGTATAACCTCTTGTTGACTTGTACATAGTACTAGCTGACTTTCTCTGTGTATATACATACATAGGTTTCTTCTCTAGGCTTAACGAGTAAGAAAGCGTCTCGAAACAGAATAGGTGAAATCAAAGTTGCCTAAAGAACAACTTAAAGCGTGAAACAAGTATGGAGCTCACGTTAAAAAACTGAAAAAGGAACTAATCATGATTACATCTTTATATAGCTATAAAAAGTTTCTCATCAACATTATGGCTCTTTTGTTTTACGTTCATACTGAATATTTTAAAATTTTATAAACAAAAGAGAATTTCTTAGAAATTTTTTTGAGATCCCCATTACCCTAATACAAATTAAACGTCTACATGAGTTCTCAAATAATCCATCAGAAAACTTAGGAACAAATATATTACAAGAAAAATAACTGTAGCATGATTTAGGTCTAGGTTTTTATTGACGAAGGTAATTTACAAAGAACAGATTCCAGATTTTCTTTGATGACAACGTCTAATAGTCTGGTAACTTGCTATTAGGATTCAGGGCTACTATCATGTCAATATCCATCATATTCATATATATACTATTTAACAGGGTATGATAAAATATTACGATACAAAGTGTACACCGACTGAGTTAAAAAATAAAAGGACACTAAATATTTTTCTCAAAGCACCAATATATTACTATTCGACATGGTATGATAGAAAAAAATATCTCTTAGTTTCATCTTTCTTTTCGTCTATGTTTCTTTCATCTCTTACTGATACACAAAATGTGGGTTATCGACATCATAAATTAGGTCACTGACACGCGTCCTTATCAGGATAAGCCCAATTAGGACAAAACGTTGAAAGTTGAAACTCACATGCTTTCGTCGTTCGTCTCGTTTCTCATTTGGGGAATCTCTAAAGGCATACGTAAACCATTTCTTTAAAATTTTCCCGATTCATAATCCAACCAAAATTCAATTAATTTGGTAAAAATTCTCATCTCAGACGCAAGGCTTAGTGACATTAGTTTATTACTCTTAACTAAAAAAACAAAAAAGTTTAAAGTAACTGTTATTTATTGATAAGTATTTCCCTATTTGGGATAAGATGTTTGCCTTTTTCTGATTAATAATTAAGACTATTTGCTTTTCTAGTTGTAATGTGTGTAAAATTAGCCATTCTTGCTGCATGTACAACTGACGAACACGTCAAGTTGCATTTAAATATATATGAGTCATGTAACCTTCATGCCTTCTAAAATTAGAAATCCATTTCTTGAACCTGTCATACATTTAATATGTTCCATTAGTTTTACTTATAAATTATAAAACTCGTAGCTTCCAAGAAGAATCATGCTCAAGAAAAAACTGGAATGTATTTTTAATAAAATGGTAATAAAATAATTTGAAATGAAAAAGAGGAGATAAATATGCAGTGATAATGGTTTAAATCGGTTAAAAAAAATCTAATAAAAAAAAAAATTCACCAGACCGAATTTCACACCTTACCTTGATATTAATTGTATTAATGGACAAGTAAAATAAATACAGTCGAGAAAAGAAAAAAAAAACATGGCGGCTATTGCTAACGAAGCGACATGATTGGTTGAGAGAAAGTGCGGGGACTAGAAGATCAGAACACGTGTGCGAATGGGAGAGGAGGTCTACCTCCGAATCCGTGGAACGTAGACACGTGGTCAAACCCATGTGCTTCCCTTATCTACCTTTCTCTTTCATTGGCGTAGAACGAAGAAGTACCAAAAGACTTCGACAGAATATTGGGTTTTTTATAGTTCAAAAAAAAAAAATATATATATATATATATATTGGGTTTTAATTCTAATAGAATAATTAGTAAGCAAGGGGATGTTTTGTGTTATTTTTTTTTCCACTAGTATTGCATATGAAGCAATAAACATGCATAAATTAAACGTCATCTAGAAAGCAAACATTTTTCTTTTTCTAGAGATTTCTCGATGCTAAAGATATGCATTTTCCAATTAAGAATAACGGTTCGGAAAGTTGAGTAAGGTTTGAGAATTTAGTTCATACATCAGAGTTTCTTTCTGTCTGTTTCTAGAGATTTATAATGTATGAAGAGCCAAAAGAGAATGTTGAAATTCTTTTTCGGTTCTAGAATTATCACACTTTTTTTTTCTATTAAAAACTTTCTTCTTTTTATATAGAAGAGTAAATTTGGTAGAATGTATTTTTCTATGTTTTTTACTGTGTTTAGAATTGGCAAAAACCACACTCGACTAGCATGTGGACCTTTCTGTTGTGGTTTGGTAAAGCTTTTGGGAATAGAATAGCGTATGTGCCCCTAGCTATTCGATTGGTGAACTCAAAGAAGCCTATAGTCACATGTCTATCCCAAATTAATTGTGATGAATTCGGTTTCAACAATTTCCTTTGATTCCCAAGCTTATTCGGAGGGAAAGTGGGGAGTCAACCTTTAACACGTTTTTAAGTAATTTTTCTCTAAACGATATTTTAATCTAACTAACTAGATTTTATTATTCAACTTGTCTAAATTGGGTATTATGCATAAGACTTGGTGTCAGGATAGTGAGACTCGTCTCTCGGTCGCTGGCGAGTCCAGAGGAAGCTGCATGAGGACTAGACTTTGCGATTAACAATATTTTTAGGGAGAATACTACTTGAATCATTTGTAAACAATATAATTTTTTTCCGGAAAAATTAACTCATATTGCGTTATATGGTTCCTGATAATAGAAAATAACTACAATGCGTATTAGTTGTAAAACAAAATTGATAGAAAAACATTCAAAGAAAAAAGAAATTGAGCAACCACAATTCTTTCGCAGATTAACAATGAAATAAAACATAAGCATATGTTCTCTGATATTCACCATATGCGTTTAGATAGCATACGGGTGACTGAAGTATTTGTGTTGTGGTTGATGCCATTAAACAAAAATCTTTCAATTTAAGGAAACCTCTTCTACCTCGACTAATTAACGAAATCATCATAAATTCATAAGCTATTTAAGTATTTCTGACCATTTCTTTTCTTACATAATTTTTTTTTTGTAATTTTAATTGGAGGGAGAAGAGTGAGAAAAAGTATTAGCGTAGAGACAAATTAAGTTCAACGAGCAGTCACATTTAAGAAGAAAGAGGAGACAAATGCATAGACAAGAGTCAGGGTTCCATTGTTCTTTTCTATTCGAATATTCCTCCACACACTAAAGCGCACGTCGTATTTGCGTTTTATTTGACACGTTTCGTGATATGGTTTCTAAACTCTTTGGAAGTTAAAATTCATACATTTGATGCAAAATATATTTATACTATTAATGTAAAAAAAATCTTTATAAATAACATTATCTTTACGTAATATTTACTGAATATATCACTAGGAATTTTTAAAAAATTTAAGTGATCATTGAAGGTATTTTCGACTGATCAACCTAATTGAAGCGTATGCACTACATTAGGATTACAAACACGCAGACATGACATTTTATGGCCATGTCTATTATCAAAAGAAAGTGATATCCGTTTAAACTCACATAACTTTATTTTATAAAAGTTTTCCAACCAAAACTATTGTAAAATAGGTTAAAATACATATAAATTCATTTTGATTTTAAAAATATTGAAATTGAATTTAGACCACTGCAAAAATGAATAATCCATTAGTTGACCTAGTGATTAAACTCCTAAGTTACCAAAAACACAAGACTTAAAAGGTCACATGTTCGATTTACGTTGAAAAGTATTTATTCCACACACACAAAAAAAGAATTACATAGCTATTGTCTCTTAGAGAGATGTATGGATCTAAAAATCCAAAACCTCCTAATCATTTAAAAAAAAAGAATGAGTAACCCATTTCAGTTTCGAAACACTTAAAATGAATTTGAAAACATTATACTTCTTAGTTGTCAGCTAGAAATCATACTAAAGCTGAAAAAAATTTCAAATTCTAATTTAGATCTATGTAAATAATATTGAAATCATTAAACTAATTATAAGAATTATTTTGAGATTTCGTAAAATTAGTATTTCATTTAAAAAAAATAGAAGATGTTTTATATATTTTTTTGTTTCAAAATAGAAATTTATTAAAGACTATGTGATCATTTTTAAAATGCATTTTGTTTTCATAAGTTACCTAATTTTTTTAAAAACTATTAAATTATACATTTTTAAAAATCTTAATATTAGTGTTTTTATCTCAGATATCTTATATTTTGGAATGATATGAACAGTTATTTAATAACTGAATACATTACTTCCAAATATTACAGCTCTCTTACTAAACATTTTATATAACTAAAAGTAAGACATGTTTTTCTCCCAGTTCAGGGATCCAAAAATGTACAGAGTCCAAGTTTATAAGCAATGGAGACTATAAATATCTACCTCTTAAGGTAAATAGATAAGTACTAACAAGTGCAAAAAGAATAAAAATATTTATCAACCAATGAAATTAAATATGCATAGTATGCTAAAATTGACCACCAGTCTCCAAATCTTAATTCCTCCCAGCGACCCTTTCGTTTTATATCCTATACTCTCGAAATACTCTCACTTTACCACCAGTTTACCTTGAGTAGCCCAATCCTAATTTAGTAAAAACTAGTAATACCTTTTTTTATTTGTCAGCAAAAAACTAGTAATACTTATCAGAACTAAAACTGATTTAAAATCAATTAATTTGGATTAAGTTATTTAATTTCCATTTTAAATCTATAAAATCGATTTAAATTTATCTCTGTTTAGCCCAAAAAAATCAACTTGATTAGAAAAATTACATATTTTCATATTCATGTTATATTTTATTTTTGTCCACAAACAAAATTTGATCCATCAAATTTGAATTTTGTTGGTAACACGACTGGGAGACTATTACAGGAAAAAATAGAATATTAATTTTGATCGTAATACTATTTTGTATATGTGTGATCATAATATTTAAAATAGGCACTGGTATCAGTATAATAGAAATATGATTTTTTTTTCTCTGCTACATAGTAGGTTTTTTTTTTACACAAAAAACAATTACAGTTTTCTTATTTGAGTTTTTAGTTGGTCCAAGGGGTTTGGGATTCCAATAAAGTTTATATAAGATGGTTATTTTTATTGGTCGAAATGCTCCAGTCCGTGCCTTACACGTGTTCTGCCTCACATTTAAACATGATATGGTTCGAAATTGATTTTTTTTGAAGAAACATGTTGAGTTTGAAGACCAAACATTTTTTTTTTTTAGTATTGATTAGATCTATATAACAAATGTCTTTTTAATTGTTCCAAAAACTACGAAGCAAAAAGTATAGTCTCTTGCTTTTTAATTTGAATAGCAGTTAACAAAAGAAAAGTACAGAGGACACTAGTTGTAAATGAAGCATATGCCTAATGCTCTAACTACGACTTTCCTAATAGATCGATATGAATATTATATACTGTCAAAGAGAATGAGTTGTTTCTATGGATTTTTCACATGAATATATAATATCATATGTATGAATATTTAGTTTTTTTTTTTTTTTTTTTACATTTGTGATTTTGGTATAATCCACACAATTCGATAGCTGATCAAACGCCTTACTATTCAAAACCATGCATCATGTTAAATCATTCAAGCCGAAATTCAAGGCATGAAGCGTTCTATACACAATTCGGTCGTCCGACAGAAATCGAACCCATGGTTTTTGATATGGTGTTTTTTTCTTGTTAAGTGATATATCTTTTATTTTATGTGTTTCCAGTAAAATCTGATTAAAGAAAGCTTCCGAAAGACTGATTAAAAAGTTATTAATAGAGGAGAGGAGATGGATGAGAGTAAAAAGTAAACAACCTTTTGAAAGACAAGTCACTTAAGTTTTTTCTTTTAGTTTGTTGCTGAAACTTATCCATATGATAGTGATAACGACTTCCTCTAATCCTCTCATCACACGTATAAACTTTATCGCATTAGATATAATATAGGAATTAGATGTATTTGTTTTGTTTTCCAAAAAGTGTGATTTCGATTTCCAGTATGTACGATCTATAATACCAACATCGACTTAATTAAATTGGCAACGGTTTATTTAAGAAACTATTGAAGTACTAAGTTATGTTTTAAATTTTTCTACCATTTCCACCAAGCCAAAATACTTGGATCATTTATAATTTTCGATTCTAGCTAGTATTATTGTAAATTATATATTTGGATCTACTTAATTACTAATTGCTACGATATTAGAAACTAACTCAAAGCGAAATTTATAGTCTCATTAAGATATGATTTTTATACTTTTTATTCATTTTTAATTGCTTTCACATGAGTTCGAGAAAATGATATTTTTTCATGTTAACAAACAAAGTCATGCTTTTGCGACATGAAACAATAGTGATGATAGTGATGTATGTATGTATGTATCCCTCTTTCGCATTCCAAACATATATTATGATGACTTGAGGAATTGGGAGTATTAATATGCAAAGTGGCAATTATGTAATTTCTAAACATCACAAACCCGAAAAAAAGAAACATATTATACAAATAAATAAAACTCTAATCAAACCATTCCTTGACACCTACTCCTCCTTTATAAATGATAAGTCCTCCTCTTCTCCCAACACATCTTCTCCTTATTGCAGAAAAAGTGAGACAAAAAAAAAACATCAATCTATTCGATCTAAGAGAGAAGATCAAGATTTAGAGAGAGAACTAGAAACATGAATAACCAGAATGTAAATGATCATAATTTGCTACTCATTTCTCAGATGTACCCGAATGTCTATACTTCATCAGTACCACAACAAGGTTTGCCCGTTCTAAAGTTCTAATCTTTTTATATCTTTTTAAAAAAATTAAGAAAAACCAAAAATGGTTATACAAATATTTTCAAATGGGCCTTCTTTGTTTTTGTTGATAATAAGTTGTCTTATTTTAGTCTTTTTCACAAACGTGCATGATACTACTATACGAGGACTCAAAGTCTTGAGACTATTTGGTAAGTCAAAACTTTAGCTTTGATGGGTTTTTCTTTGACTAGCAGGGGAATCGAAACCAGTGCGGCCGAGAAGGAGGAGGAAGAGCAAGAGTGTTGCGGTGGCCGAGGAAGGTGGAGATGGAAGCAATGGGTGGTTTAGGAAGAGGAAATTGAATGATGAGCAAGTAAGAATGCTGGAGATGAGTTTCGGAGATGAGCATAAGCTTGAGTCGGAGAGGAAAGATCGTCTTGCTTCGGAGTTAGGGCTTGATCCTCGTCAAGTCGCCGTATGGTTCCAGAACCGCCGTGCACGGTGGAAGAACAAGAGGCTTGAAGATGAATACACTAAACTAAAGAACGAACATGAACACGTCGTCGTTGAGAAGTGTCGTCTTGATTCTGAGGTGCGTGAGAGTCTGTCTTCTCTTTCTAAAAATAATATATTATTTTGTTATAATTTATTTAAAGATATATGACTGAGTTATAGGTTATATAGATAACGATTAGTCGGTCCTCTTGTTTTTTTTTTTTGATCGATACTCGGCTCTCTTTTAATGACATAATGGTGAATGTTATACCTGAAAATTCTGGTTATACTCTATTTTAACGTTTTTTGGGTCAAATAATCGATCTATATAAACATGTAATAAAAAAGATAGATATATTGTTATTAAAGTCAATTTATTGTTTAAGAGAATGGAAATTAATACCAGCACACACTGTAAGTAATTGAGAAAAAGATATACAAATCAAAATGTTGATTGAGTTTCAAATTTGTTTAGTTACCTTTAGTCTATTGGTAAAGTAGTAAAATACATATAAATTAATAAAAGTATATATTATTCTTTGTTATATGAAAAAAAAAATAATAAAGAAAGAGACTGCAAAAACCAAAAGAACAAATAAAACAAAGTGTCATGATGTAATTATCTTTCCGTACAACTTTCTTCGTTTTCTAGTGGTTACTCACTTCCTTGTCTTAGTCACTGCCTCACTGGGCCTCTAATAACCAGGTCCACAAAATAAAACTCATCAAATCAATGTCATAAAACATGATTAGCTATTAATGGTACGTTTATTTTTTTGAGAATAACTAATGGTAAAGTATTTAATTAATCAAATCAACTAATAATTTCAGGTTCTTCACCTAAAGGAACAGCTTCACGACGCTGAAAGAGAGATCCAACGATTGGCACAAAGAGTTGAAGGAGCTTCAAGCAACAGTCCGATCTCATCTTCTGTCTCCGTCGAAGCCACTCAGACTACACCGTTTTTTGGAGATTACGATGTCGAATACGACGGTGACGGTTATGAGAACTTGCTCTACTCTCCAGAATACATCGATGGATTAGAATGGATGAGCCAATTTATGTGAAAAAACTAGCTAATTTATTAGTATATAGATCGTAAAATGTTACGCGTTATTTGATGACTACGTTATAGATATGATTGGTCGATGTCTATAATGAAGTAGATTAATGTAGATTAAAACTATGGGTCTCATTAGGTTGTGTAATATTGTGGATATGTCTCTCTAAGCATCAATTGCTTACTTAGTTAATTAGGTCGAAAGCTGCTTTAATTTGTTTGGCATAAAGGTCAATGTTGGACACAAAATGTATTAATTTGCTANTTTTTTTTTTTTTTTTTTTTTTTTTTTGGTAAAATGTTAAGTCAATTGTGATTTCTCTTTCTTTATTATATGTTTAATGCATAATATTACTTAGCATTCATGGTTCTCCGCAGATCTAGACTTTTTAAAGATAAAATCTTAAAAAATTATACTCGAATATGTGGATACAATATCAAATTTATATACATTTACTATATAAAAAGAAATCATTAAGATCATACAAAATAAACCCTAATTTCTAATCCAGGAAAAACTATCCAACAACAAGTTATCTATATTCACACCCTTAACTCTAACTACTCAAACTCAACTAACAAATTTTCTTTTGCCAGAAGAACCATTCATAAAAACCGTATGACCACACATTTGACGATGATTACGAGCACTTAAAAAAATTGTTTGGTGTTAATGCATTGTGGTTCTGTAACTAATCTTGTAGATAAGTGATATAATGCAAAGGAGTAAATATTGCGTTTCTCATTATTGTTTTAGTCACATGATATGAATTACTGGGAGAATTTTTATTTTATTTTATTTTGAACTGCACGACTTGGTTAGCAAGATGTATATTTACGAATCACTGACACCGTGTTACGTATAAGAAATAGTACGTAGATAATCATTAATTAATTGAACTAGAATACGGATGTCATAATAATAATAATAAAAATAGGAATACGGACCACTGGAATCTATAGCCTGATAGAAACTAAAGCATGTCTTCTGGTCAGATTAGTACGTACGTGTTGCTATTTGGGCTGTGGAAATATATAAAGTACGTAAATTTTAATAGAAAAACCTTAAAAACAACAGCAATAATTATGCAACGGTAATGTAATAGATGCTGGATGAATAATGGGTTTTATTTAAGAGATTTTTATCATCATCTAACACATTTAGTGGTATGGTTTAGAAAACTAACGGCTAAAGGTATCGCACTCACGCATCATATACAAACACAGACAAAACGACGATAAAACTTTAAATGCCGAAGGATAACATTTTGCCAAAATTTTAGAAAAGATTTTTGGATAAAATGTAACTCAATTAGGTAACAAAACAATTAAAGAAATGTGGGTTCATCTCATGTGACAACAAAATTGGATAGCTTGACTATAAGACAGTCCAAGATTGACTCTAGCTAGAAAATATCTTGCTATGCATATCTTACTTTTATCAGTTTATTATTTGAATCCCAAAGATTCAGATAATATAGGATGTCTGTCCACGTCTAGAAACATAAATATAATATTATACAAGCTTATCACTATTGGGTTTCTTTTCTTTCTTTTTGATACAATAGCTAAAACACTAAACCTAGGAAGCAATATATAATTTTGTGGGGAAGCATATGCAGGTGGCTAATTGTCCCATGTCTCTTATATCTTCACCAAATGAAGGTTTTGTACCTATTTGTTGTCACTCGAGTGTGAGATTTAAATGGTCACATAAAGTTCAGATTCCGTCAAATTAGCCATGAAGAAACTGACAAATGCATGTGTACATATAGAGAGATAGTATGTCCGGATACATATGTGTCAAACAATTGCAATATATTCCTAACAAAAAGCGGAATCGAGAAGTGATAAAAAGAATACGATTGGAGTAATTTTAGGAAATAGGGATTGATATTAAAGTTTAAAGAACCCACAGTGTCTGGGTACTTTTCAAAGTTGAAGTCAGGTTTATTATATTCATTGGAGTATAGCATGATATGTGTCAAGATATTATGGATTGATGTGTTGAAAGTCTGTCGTCTTTTTCTGGTATAGTAAATAAATCGAATTAATAGACTTATAATATTTTTATTTTGCACATTGATAATACTTATAAAAGGATAACAAATGGAAGTTCTCATAAACATATATCATAGTATTCCATTTAGATGAAATAGTTCAAACAAAATATATATTCGTTTAGTTGATTATACTTAACCCATAATATAATGAAAACAAATAGGATGTAGTTTTGTTCTAGAAAAAAACATAGTATAGTGTTGTAGAACTAAAATGGACGCTGCTGCGTTCACTTGCCTCGATCATTTTCTACGTAGGATCTCCATGACATAAGAAGAGACAATGGAAAATCTATATACATATATCTAGAAAGGCTATCGGACCACAACATTATTACTTTTGTCCAAAAAGTTCGGTTTTAATCTCAGTTCAGTTCTGTAATTCGGTTCATCCATGATCTATCCACTTACAGTCTTTCTCTACTAAACTCTCACATCACGTGTTATGTCTTAAATGGGCTTTGATTAATGTTGTTGTTTGGCCCAAGAGTTTGATCAAAGAAATGGCCCAACTGTGGCTCATCTCCAAATTGTTGTTGTCGTTACTGTTTACCCACCACATATCATCATCTCCCTTGGTGGAGAAGTTATGTTTTCTCCATCTTCATTTCACTTTTTTCACTCTCCGATTTAGTACATGGAATATTTCTTAATTTTCCTACATTCACATGACTCGTCATTACTCAATCAGCAAAAAGCTAGAGCATAAATGGAACGACTTAGAAATACTGAAACGCTCTGTCTTCCATATATACTTAAATCGTCGCATTTATAAACATTTCAGAATTGTTAGAAAAACACGTCTCCACATTACTGAATCGAGGAGAATATTCGTAGGGAGTGATAGTGACTGCAAACAGAAAAAGCTAGACCAAATGGGTCTGTTAAGCGCGTGGGAAAAGTTGAAGAGGAGAAGTAGAGAGGGGGGTCAAAGCTCAACAAGATAAAGAATCACTATAATACAATAAGATCCAATAGTGTAGAAGAAGAATGGGCGGGATAGTGGTATTCCAATGGGGAGAGTAACAAATGACTCTGCTGCAAAACAGAGATAACTGGGAAACCAGGCAAGTTAATTATAATATATACAATCCATTTATGGTTTAATTTGAATCATCAATGAATATATATATATATATATATCTTTGTATTACATTTGATTGTGTGTTTTTGTTATCCGATGAAAGGGTGATAAAAGCTGCAGCTCGGGATAAAAAGAAGCAGGTCGGTGTGAAGTAAGCGATGGGACAAGGTTTGGTGTTTCTAAAAATGGCCGAGTTGCTTTTCTTGTGGATTCATCGTTACTATCCAACAGCTTGGCGTTAATGATCGAAACTGGTTCGGTGCTGAGTTGCTTCCTATCAATTTCTTGAAGGTCACTCATTAATGATTACACATGTGTTCTTTACAATTTTTTTTCATATTTATACTAATTGGATCTCTTTGATCACAATGCCCTTTTTTTTATGACAGAGCAAATCGAGTCCAAAGGAGTTTGCAAAGGAACTGGAACTGAAATGACTGAAAAAAGAGAAGGATGGTGATGAGAAAACGCTGACCTATAACCTAATTGTGGCAGACATAACTTCAAACTCAATGTATTACATCCGCAAAGCCTGGGCAGGTGAGCCAGTTCCCGATATAAAAGAAGTTGCTTTTGGTTTGCATACCCTCTCTTCAGGCGAACTCGATTATACCAAATCTCCGAAGGTAACTTGGTATTCTAAGAATCTTGTAACATATCGAGTAGTTATGATATTCTCTTTACATGGAGTTTTTTTTTTAGGATGTACGTCTCGGAGGCTTTTATAATTATGAGATAATTAACCTTTATAAAGGCAGAAAACTACCACCGTTGGAGGAGCTTGCTTCGAGGTTTATGTATGATCCAGACGAAGCTGTCATAGGAGACTATCTGACCGCGTTGTTTGTCGGAAAGATGGATTATCATCCTGTTTCAAAAGAAGTAAGCATTTTTTAATGATTTGGGTAACGTTTTTTTTTTTACTTATATATGATCCTGCGATCTTCACACTAGCATTAATTACTCTTTTCAATTCAGCTTGGAATGCAACGCTATGGAACAACGAGCACAACAGTATGCGTGGTGAAACCCACTAAGGTCATGTTCTACGAGAGGCATGACAAGCATGGTAGCGAATGGACACACCACGACTTCACTTTCGACATCACCGCCTCGTTTCAACATAATGCAGCATCCATTCCGAATGTATATAGTTAAGTAAAATAATCTCGTTGATGCTGTAATAGATCTTAATTAACTAACCTTAGCTTTGGTTAATATAGATAAAATTTCAGAACTCCTCAGAATAAAAAAAAAAGAAAGATAAAACAAAACAAAAATTAATTAAAGGTTGATGCAGCTCAAGACCTTATATGAATTGGGGATTGTAAGCACATCATTTAAACGTTCAATCTCCCCATAAATCTCCAATCCAGAAAAGCCGATGCGCTTCTCCAACCTAATCACCGCACACCAAATTTTCTTGTTTTTGCAGAGATGTTTATTTTGCTTCTTCCCCTCCACCAGAAACTCGTCCCATAGAATTACGAGATTTCCACCATGGTTAGCTAACCGAACTGTTGTAGGATAGCTAAAATCATGGTTCACATACAAATATTCCAAACCCTCGACCATGAGCCAGTCTCTACGCTTTGAGTCATACCACATGAACCTAAAGCAAATAAGACTAAACTTTACATTTTCTGTAACGCAGAAGCAGCAAGGTCCACTCCTACGGTCTAAATAAACAGAAACCTGCTTCCATCTTCCTTCTTTTGAATCATATGCATACTTTTGACCCTCACTTCTAGCGTATATCTCTTGCACACGAACGGCCGAGGACGGCCTCTTGTCGTTGTTGATGGTTCCGCCTATTTGGTATATCTCAAAAGTCAAAACCTACGGCTACAGTAGTTGATAACGTTAGTGGAGCAGAGGAAGAAGGTATCACCAGTGATAAGCTTGACTGATCCTTTATGTAGCCGTTGGTAGTTGATAACGTGGGTTTATGCAACCCAACTTCATAATAACTTGAACCTTCCTAACATGGCTCTATCAGTCAAACTGTGATTAATGATAACATTATGAAATCTGTGAGACTTGTATATCAGTACAACTATTCAAATCACCCAATTCCGAAGTAAATTTGGATTAAAAAATATTCTTATTCTTCTATCATTAAAAACTTCTGTCTTTATCTTTTAGTACACTAATAATTTTGTAACAACACTAAGAAATTGCCATGTATAGTCCATATATAAATCATGGTTGATAATCATTATATCAAGTAATGAATTAATTGCCAAACAGTTAAAGTCATTTTGTGTTCTGAAATTGCTCAATGGACTCTTAAGACCCATTAATGTTTTAGCCATTCCACTTAAATAAGTAAATAACTAGATTTTAACTTGCACCAAACATAGGATTAGAATATTTGAAAAATATTAGTGGGAGTTGGATTTATAATTTTTTTTATAAATTTTAAGAATTGAAAGATTTGTTAAATTTGGAAAGAGTTGTAGAGAGTTTTGTATATTTAGAAAATCTATAAAAGAATTTAATAATAATGATTTTAAAAATCTTAGGGATATATCTAATATTCTCAGAGTTTTGTTTAATGAGTTAATTTGGTTAAAATCTAACTCTCAATAACACTAGATTTGAATAGAATCATAAAATTTTTTAAAACCAAACTTTTTAAATAACAATAAATTTTGTGAGAAATTAAGAAATCATGAAAACAATAACACTAGATTTTAATAAGAATGTTAAAATTCATAAACTAATAACAATAGAATCTGAAAATTTTAAAAATCATTAAAAATCCAACTCCCACTAAACCCCCTAAAGTTAATATACTTTCAAATGTAAAAAATAAATTAGTTTTTTTTTTAAGAGAAAATTTTGTACATACATACAACACTAATTAGGGCATATATTCATATGCTTTTTGAGGAACAAAGAATGCTGAACGATTGGCAATGGAAATGCAGATATAAATAGGAATTATCGGGTGTTTTTACTCTCTTGTAATATTTATCTTATTTTTGCTCCAGCCAACATGTGAAATATGAATAACTAATATCTGTTATGCTAAAATGATGAACGAAGTTAATGTGTACGAGAGTCAGTTCCCAAAGAAATTGACATGACCTCAATGTCACCATGGTTGTCACCAAAAAATCCTACACCCACCTAGAGATAAAGATAATAAGTTCTTAAGTTTTTTTTTTTGTCTTAGTAAAGAGAATAAAAAATTATGAAATGGATGATATAATTTATTTAGAAATGACATAAATAACGGCGGTGGATGTAGTAAGCACTGTTGAACTACTCACGTGCCACTGAAAAGGTTACCCGTAAAAGTAACTTTCAAAATCATATGAGCATCTAGTTCAACGCCACAGACATAGAAATCCTCCGCTTATTCAGTAATGGTGATGACCATTTTTTCCAAGAGAGAGGAATAAGGAGAGAGAAAGTTTTGTGAGTGAGCATAGTGTTTAATCTGAGAGAAAGAGGAGGAATAAATCGTTTTTTTTTGCATTTTTGTTTTTATTTTTTATGATGGCATGAACCTTATGAGTTGATGGAATGTTTAACAAACACACATTTAACAGATTATAAATCTTACTACAAATTTTTAATTTACATTTATATTAATCATTTTATGCTAATATATAATCCTATTTTTTCTTTATTTTATTTTTTTGCGTTTTCTTTGGTTTTTTGTGTTTTGCACCTTATAACTTGATGGTCATAGTGTATATCAAAATTATTTCTTTTTAAACACCAATTAAATTAAATTAAAAACAGTTTCTTGTTATACAAATCGGATCAAGAGAAAAAGGAGGTGGTGTTGACCCTCCCTATCATATATTCCCACTCATTGATCAATCGTAAAAACCTATTGCACAATATTGTTATACACAAATGACATTTTATTAATTGTTTCTTCACACATATCTCACATATCTCATTGTTCTTGTGTCCTTTTTTTGTCTTTTATTTATTACACTAATTAGAGCATGATTATTGCAGGGTTCTGATCAAAGTTCTGATCAATTTTATAATTAAAAAAAAGGAAAAAGTAAAGAGAGAGAAAGAGAAGAGGTTCTGAAAATGAAAACTTTAGAACTCATGTTTATATGAAGTTCTACACTTGCTATATTTCTATTGGTTCAATCATTTATAATTTAACTAAATTATAAAAAATAAATAAAATAACAATATTAAATTTTTCAGAACCCCATTTTAAGAGATTTAGGGATAATTATGCTCTTAAAAGGCTTATGGTTATCCACAACTCTCCTGAATTCTTTTTGTTATCCACTCTCTTTTACCTCATTTTTCTTCTATCCGCTTTACCTTCATTCAGAAATAGGAAAATATTTCAAGTGATTTCCTGGCAAAGTCTGCCTTGTGGCCAGAACTCTAATGTGGACCATTAGTTTGGGCCTCCTCTCGTTCTAATATACAAGGAAATGCTGATTATTCGGGTGATTCTTTCTCATCAATTGAAAACAACGGTTGCTTTGACAAAGCAAGTATAAGAGTTTTATGTTATCTTGATTATAAGATTAGGAGATTTCTTTCCTCTCTTATATATCTCGATGTGCGGCTTGGGATAAAAAGAAGCAGATATTGGCAGGTCGGTTTGAAGTGAGCGATGGGACATGGTTTGGTGTTTCTAAAAATGGCCGAGTTGCTTTTCTAGTGGATTCATCGTTACTATCCAACAGCCTTGGCGTTAATGATCAAAGCAGCTTCGGCGCTGAGTTGCTTCCTATCAATTACTTGAAGGTCACTCATTAATGATCACACATGTGTTCTATACAAATTTGTTCTTATTTACACTATTTGGATCTCTTTGATCACAATGCCTTTTTCTTTGTACAGAGAAAATCGAGTCCAAAGGAGTTTGCAGAAAAACTGGAACAGACTGAAAAAAAAAAAACGATGGTGATGAGACAAAGATGACCTATAACCTAATTGTGGCATACATGACTTCAAACTCAATGTATTATATCCGCAAAGCCTCCGCAGATGAGCCAAAACTCGATATAAAAGAAGTTGCTGTTGGTGTGCATACCCTTTCTTCAGGCGGACTTGATTATATCATTATACCAAATCTCCCAATCCCAAGGTAACTTAGTATACAAAGAATCTTGTAAACATATCGAGTTGTTATGATATTCGCTGTTCATGGAGCATTTTTTTTCTTTCTAATTATATCAAAATTCTCTTAATAGGATGTACGTCTAGAAGGCTTTTATAATTATGAGCTTATTAGTTTATAGAGGCAGAAAACTATACCATCGTTGAAGGATCTTTCTTCGAGGTTTATGTATGATCCAGACGAAGCTGTCATAGGAAACTACCTGACCGCGATGTTTGTCGAAAATATGGATTACCATCCTCTTTCAAAAGGCGTAAGCATTTTTGTTTTATTTGCGTACCGTTTCTTATATATGATCCTTCCCATCGTCACTAGCATAAATTACTCTTTTTTCTTTTCTCTTTTCAATTCAGCTTGGGATGCAACGCTATGGAACAACGAGCACAATAGTATGCCTGGTGAAACCCACTAAGGTCATGTTCTACGAGAGGCATGACGAGCATGGTAGCGAATGGACACACCACGACTTCTCACTTTCGACATCACCGCCTAGTTTCAACATAATGCAGCATCCATTCCGAATATATATAGTTAAGTAAAATAATCTCGTTGTTGCTGTAATAGATCTTAATTAATTAAACTTGTCGTTGATTCAGGGAAGTCTCGCTACTACTATATCATTCTAGTCTAAGAACGATTAATATGCCTAAAATCCTTGTAAACAAGTTGGATTTCTCAAACTTTCATGTCCGACATTTATATATATCTTCCATCTATTCTATTCAATTCAATGGGTGGTGTCTTTTTTTTTTCCTAGTTTCTCGTTCGCTTTAAATGTCAATCCGTGAAACTCTATCGTATCTTTAGACCATCTCCAATGGCAAAACCTCTAATGGAAGTTTTAATGAATATATAATTAATAAACATGTTCAGAACTTATGTTAAACAACTAATGAATTTTTTGCTCCAATGGTAAAACCCATGAGGGGTTTTTCAAAAAAGAAAAAAAAAATTGAGAAACCAATCAAGCTAAAACTCTATTTCGAAACCGCAGATGTTGATCTCGTTAATTGATTTATCCACGAGCCATGAATTACTCACGAAATCACAGAGAATCGAAAGAGTCATTAATTGTTCCCGACAAATACGTAATCGATCACGGTACATTCTTGATTTGCAGGAAACAGAATTCGGCATAAAAAAAAAAAAAACTTTTTTTTTGTCAACATTTTAATCCAATGTAACCTTGACACGTGGCTTTTAGAGACTGCTCTAAAAACTTTCTCATCAGAACCACTTCTAAATTTTTTATTTACTTTTGAATTATTTTTTTGCTTTTTTTGATCAGAACCTCGTGTTTAGAGCCAGCATTGGAGCTGCTCTTAGAGACCAAGTCCAACAAGAACAACTTTATACAGTTAAATAATCCAAAATCAAACACGCATGCTTCAAGTCAATAAACTTGGAGAGAAAAATCGATATATATATATATTTACGTATATTTAGTATTTACTAATTGGCATTAACAAACTATATACGGCTAAGATGCATTGAAAGTCGACCAAGTATGTTTATTACCTAGAGATATCTCGATATACATGGCAAAGTATAAAACGAAATGGATGCAGATCGTATATATGGCAAACTATCATCTCCTTCTTGAATGCCCATACTCCACCGATGTCTGGAGGTCTCTGGCTAGTGGTTTAATGCACAACAGCTTCTCCACGAAATGGTCGGACATTCTGCTTTTTATCCAAAATAACCTTTTAGATTATTGCAGGAAGTTCATGCTGAAATATATATTTCAAGTTGTGGTCTACGGAATCTGGAGAGAAAGAAATTTGCGGAAGCATAGGGAGTCTCCATCGTCATCGTCACGTCTAACGAAACTTCTTGAGAAACAGATTCGAAACCGTCTCAGTACAGCTCAGATGGAAGACAAGAACCTAGCTAAAAGTCTGGTTCTGTGGTTTAGTCTCTACCCTTAAGCTCGTCTCTTGTTTTAAAATGTTTCGGTACTCTATTTTGATCAACTCTAGTTGCAAACTCTTGTAAACCAGACTTTTTTTGAAATTTAACATTCATTTAGAAAAAAAAAAAAAAAGAAATGGATGCAGAGTTTGAAAATATTGACTATTTTTTTGATGGACATAAGATTAATGACTGATCAATTATCGAAGACATTTTTTAAGAACTTAAAATTTGTACCAATTAGTAACATCTTTATCTTTATATGATACGACTTTGTATACTTGAAGTTAACCCAACTTCATAATAAGTTGAACCTTCCTAATACAATTTTTTTTATCCCACATGGCTGTATCAGTCAAGCTGTGATTAATGATAAAAATTATGAAATCTGTGAGAGTTGTATATGAGTACAACTATTCAAATCACCCAATTCCGAACTAAATTTGGATTAAAAAAAAATTCTTATTCTTCTATCATTAAAAACTTATGTGTTTATCTTTTTATACACTAATTATTTTGTAAAACAACACTAAAAAATTGCCATGTATATATACATCATGGTTGACAATCGTTAGCTCAAGTAATGAATTAACTAGGTAATAACCTGCGCCTTGCGCATAATGTGATATTTATATATATATTTTATCTTATATATTTTGAAATTATATAAAATAATAAATCTAATTTTGAAAATTATATTATCTATATAAATGATTATGAAATTTTTTTATAAATTTTCTTGAATTATTTTATAGACAATGATTTAGTGATATTAATAACTCGCTTCTATAGTTGCATAAATTTTATCATCTTATATAAATGATTTACTATAATGGTTATTCTAAAAATAAAAAATAATAATTATAATTAAAATAAATTAAATAATAAGATTAATTTTTTATTAAAAAAAATAATATTTAAATCGATTAGTACTTTTTTAATAATTACACCACCAACAAAAAAAAAAATTTCTTTTAAAAAATATAAATTTTATTTTATTTTCATATAAAATTGGAAAATTTTATATAATAGTTTACTATAGAAAGTTATTCAAATAAAAATTTTGAAATCTTCAAAATGATAATTGTTTATTACTATAATTTTATTACTGATTGGTATAAATAAAAATCAAATATTTATATTGGTTCATTTTAGGAAACAAAAAATAAATCTTTGAATTATTTTTGCATATAATGAAATTTATAATAAATGTAGTTATATGTAATAAATATATCTGATATTTATGGTAAGTTAATATAAACTAATAATTTCTATTAATATACTGAAATTGCAGTTAGATTTTCTTTTTAAGATAAATAATATATATATATATATTATTATATCATAATTTACTTAATATAATATTAATAGGCTAAATATATTTATAATTTTTATGTTAAATCTATTATATTTTATATGTGAACAATAAAACCTTAAAATATATATAATATAAAATTATGTAAGTATAATATAATAAAATGATATAACTTTTTTATTGTAATTAATAAATATAAGTGAATAAAAATATATTTTTTGCATATTAAAGTTACTAAATAAATATGAAATATATATATTTAATAGAAAATAAATTTTATTATATTATTTAGATAAATAATTAAAATTATATATAATAAGTAATGTATGAATCAAGAAATAACATGTATATTATTTAGAGTTTATAAAATATATCATAGTTTGAGTTATATAATAGTGATTATGAATAAAATCTTCTATATGATAAAAGATATAATGGGATTATATGTAATTTATCTAGTAAAATATGACCTTTTTATTTGACACTCAATAATCTCTCTAGTGATGATACATCATCATGACACTCATATAATAAATACATGATGATAAGGTTATTCTTATTTTAGGATCTTCAAATAATATATAAGAGATTGCCAAACAGTTGTGTGTAATACTGCCGTCTCTTATATTTCATATAATCAAAATCATTTGTGTTCTGAAATGATAGTATTTTTGTAAGAGGGAACAAAAAGATTGTACAATAGATTACAAATAAAAAAGGGAAGTTATTTGTTACTTTTACCAATTTCAAGAACTTGGCTCAATGGACTCCTAAGAATCATTAATGTTTTAGACATTCCATTTAAATAAGTAAATAACTAAATTTTAACTTGCACTAAACATAGAATTAAAATATTTGAAAATATTAAAGTTAATATACTTTGAAGTGTAAAAAATAAAATAAAATAAAAATTTATAAGAGAAAATTTTGTGCATACATGCAACACTAATTATGTCATATATTCATATGCTTTAGAAGAGAAGATATTAGTGTTTTGAGGAAACAAAGAATGCTGAACGATTGGCAATGGAAATGCAAACAGACATAGGAACTAGCTGGTGTTTTACTCTCTTGTAGCCTCTTGCTTATTTTTGCTATAGCCAACATGTGGAATGTAAATAACTGAATACATGTTATGTTAAAATGATGAAGATAGAAGTTAATGTGTCACGAGAGTCAGTTTCCCAAAAAAATCAACATGACTTCAATGTTGTCATTGTCGTCACCAAAAAATCGGATCACCCACCTAAAGATATAGATAATAAGTTCCTTTATTTTTATTTCTCTATTTCTTAGCAAAAAAAATAAAAAATATGAAGGCGATGACATAACTTATCTGGAAATGGCACAGCTGATGGGGTGGATGTAATAAGCAGTATTGAGCCACTCACATGCCACCAAGAAGTTACTGGTAATGGTAACTTTCAAAGTTGTGTGGGCGTCTACTTCAACGCCATAAACACAGTATTTCTCTGTTTGTTCAATAACCCTAATCGCCATATTTTTATTCTGAGAGAGAGGAATAAGGAGAGAGTTTTGTGAGTGAGCATAGTACTTAAGGCGAGAGAGGAGGAATAAATAGTTTTTTATTTTTGCGTTTTCATTTTTCTTTTATGTGGCATGAACCTTATAAGTTGATGGCGACATTTACAAACACACATTAAACAGATTATAAATCTTACTATAAATTTTAAATTTATATTTATATTGATTATATTTTGCTAAAATATAATCCTNTTTTTTTCTTTTTTTTTTTTTTTTTTTTTTTCTATGACATGCATCTTATAACTTGATGACGACAGTTTATACTAAAATTAAATTAAGAACAGTTTCTTTTTATACAAATAGGAACAACAGAAAAAGGATGTGGTGTAGACCCCTCCCTATCATATATTCCCACTCATTGATCAACATAGGTGCTGCCTGTAGGGGTACCAAAACCTATTGCATAATATTGTTGTACACACATAAAATTTTATTAATTGTTGCTTCACACATATCTCTGATACTCAAGTAATGAATGAATTACCAAACAGTTGTGTGTAATACTGCCCTCGGTTGTATCTGATATAATCAAAATCATTTGTGTTCTGAAATGACAATATTCTTATAAGAGGAAACAAAAAAATGAATATTACGAATAAAAGAGGGAAATTATTTGTTATCTTTACCAACTTCAAAAATTTGGTTCAATGGACTCCTAAGACTCATCAATGTTTTAGCCTTTCCACTTAATAAGTAAATAACTAGATTTTAACTTACACCAAATATAAGATTAAAATATTTAAAAATATTAAAGTTAATATACTTTCAAGTGTTAATATACTTTAAAGTGTAAAATATAAATTAGAAATTTTATAAGAGAAAATTTTATACATACATGCAACACTAATTAGGTCATATATACATCCTTTATTTATTATTTGAGGATCCTATTTTATTAATAACCTTATTTTCATATGTTTATTATATATGTGACATGCTGTTTTGTCAAAAGGAGAAAACTTCTCAAACCATTATATTAAAAGGTCTTGGTTTACTAGAAAAATTATATGAAATGCCATTTTTTATTTTTGAACCAATAAAATAAAATAAATATTAATTTATTTATTTTTGGTAACTGCATGACATTAAAAAAATATGCATTATTTTTTTTTCATTTATGGAAACATTAAATTCCTATATCTCAATGAATATTAATAAAAAAAAATATTTTGATTAGTTAACATTTAAGTATATGTCAAACCATATCCTTTAATTTTTCTTATCATACATATTCAAAAATCTGCTGTATTACTATACGACATGTATTACTTTCAATAATTACCATAAATTATCTAATATATTGAACTATGATTTTAGTAATAATTTATAAGTTAACCAATATATAAATAAATTATTTTTTCTATCACTATATTATATTTAAAAAAATTTAAATAAATATTTATTATCTTCTAAAAATATCTTGATGTACAGATGATCCAACTATATAAGCATTTATTTTAATAAACTATATATTCATCTACTAACCAAAATTATATATTCACTTTCTATTATTTATTCTATATTTTTATTAAAAAATATTCTAATTTAACCATTTATAAATAAACTATTTTTTCTGTCACTACAATATATATATATATTCAATATGAGTTATGTTATTCACCTATATTATGCAAATTTATATTTAATATTATTCATTCACAATACACAATTAATTACATTTGAATAATATTTTATTTTAAATTTTAGTTATATATAGAAACTTGATGCAGTATTATAATAAAATCTTCAAATCATCATTAAATTGAATTCAATTTAGATTACTTCATATATTCAAAAATCAAAATACAGAAATATTAGATAATCTCTTTTATATTATATTTATTACAGATTTATTGATTTAAATTCATAAATATACTATATATTTAAATAATACCTATTCTAGAATTGTGTTTAAATATATTTTTTAAAATGTAAACATTCACTTAAAAATGTAAACATTCACTTAAAAACAAAATATTATGATATAAATTAAATATTATAAAATAATTATATAATATTTTCACTTGCACATAATGCAGGTTACTACTTAATATGCTTTAAAAGAGAAGAAATTAGTGTTTTGAAGAAACAAAGAATGCTGAACGATTGACAATGGAAATGCAAACAGAAGTAGAAACTAGTTGGTGTCTTTACTCTCTTGTAGCCTCTTGCTTCTTTTTGCTCCAGCCAACATGTAGAAATGTGAATAACTGAGAATACCTATTATGCTAAAATGATGATCGTAGAAGTTAATGTGCAGGAGAGACTTTATGAATTTAGGTTATAGGTATGAGGAAACTATGTTTGTTTTGGCTAGGTAGGACTAGCGAAGTTACATAAATTTCACACTATGACATTTAACGCTAACACCTATCAATAAAATACTCTGTTTTTATATGCAGAGCATTTGTTATAATAACCATTAACAACCTTCTCAAACCATAAACCTATAATGAATCAGCCTAAACTGAGTATAGACCAGTTCACTAATCAAACTCATCTAAGCTTCATAGATTATGCAAGATGTATTGGTTTTTTAAAAAAGAAATATTTTATTTGCATGCTAAAATATAGAGAACATTTTCGAGAATGGAGGAACTAAAAAATTGCAGGGTAAATAAATTCAATACAATTTGAGTCTATGTATCATATATAAGTTAATTATAGTAATCCAACCAACCAAACACTTTCTAAACCCTATACCCAACCATCCCGGTTTGTTTTTTTTCAAAACCGCCAAACTGACGTGGCAACCAAAGGCCTAGCGTGCCAACAAAGCACCAACTCACCCTGTGGTTTGGCCACGTGGAACCCTCTGACTTGCACTTTCTCCACTAAACACTCAGCTTGAAAATCAACAAATTGACTCAACGGAATCGGCTTCATCCCCGCCGCACAAAACGCTTCCCGCCACGTCATCTCTCCACTCGTTAGTCTCTTACTAGCAGCCGCTTCAACCGCAGCCGCGATTTTAGGCCGCAACACAAACGCTTCTATAATCTTCTTCCCCAAGTCTCCGGTAGGAACAGCTGCGTCGAGAGATTCCAACACCGTCGTGTAGAACTCGAGACCACTAACAAACTCTCTCTGAAACGATCCAGCTCCAGAGACTCCATTCCATCCTTCACTATCAACGAACACAACAACCTTCGGCGAAACTCGCCGTAAATCGTTAACGAAGCTGGAGATTCCGTTAAGACGACGGAAGATCACCGGAGAAAGAAGAACAACAGTCTTCTCTCCTTCAACGAATCTGATCGCTTTGAATGATAACATCTCGAACGTTCTCATCAGAACGAAATCAACCTGGAATCGGATTTTCAACTCGGCGGCGAACTGAGATAAGTTTTCTTTAACGAGACGCGTTTCCACGGCGGATTCCTCCGGTACAACCGCCGTAACTCTCAGAAACCCGCCGCCGGTGACTGATGATTTCTCAGCGATCTCTCTCATGAGGGACGCGTACTGACCGCCGAATCCGATATCGAAGTCGACGACGTGAGCGAACGGAGAAGAAGAAGATTGTTGTTGGAGAGTGTCGAGGATGGCTTGGTTCGCCGTGAAGTGAGAGAAGAGAGGTATCGGAGAGATTCCGGAGAATTCTTTGATTGCTCGTATTCTCTCAACGATCTCGGTCCATGAAGTTAACCGGTTTTGATTCCGGTTTGAACCGGTTAATAGTGATTCGAGAGCTTCTTTGAAGTAAAACGCTGCTCTTTGAAGCGGTCTACCTGTAGGAGATCTTAGACGTTGGTTGAGACGTGACAATACCACCTGAGCGAGATGTAACTCGTCTGAGTCTATACAGTCAACAACTCGTATTAGGTCTTCAATGATATCGAATCCTCCGTTGACACTACCTTCGTTGTTGTTGTTGTTGTTGTTATCAAAGCTGTACACGTGGTAAACATCGGAGGAGACAGGATGAAGCTGGTCGGGGAAACCAGGAAGCTGTGGATCAACGACGGTGAAGTGTGGGGAAATGGGAGATGGAGGGAAATTTGATTTATTCAAATTAGGGGTAGAATCGTCATCTAACTCTAATTCTCTCATGATGGAGTCCCAGTCCATGGAACGCATCGTATGATCATCTAACGGAAGTTGAGGATTGTCACCACTAGTGACTGGCTTCTCTTCCACCGTCACTGGACTTGGGCTTCTACGGAGGTTGAGCACGGAGGTTGGCTCGTTACAGACAACAGCAAGATTCTTTCCTCCTGAGTTACTGTCTGATGAAGCAGGGACTCTCATGTCTCGTGAGAATGTTTTTTTATTTTCTTGAAGTTTGTGAGGAGGAAGAAGAAGAAGGAGGAGGTAAAGAGAGGAGGCTTTACTAGCTTTATTACAATTATTGTAGATTTATAATTGTTTTCTAATTTGTACAGTAGATATAAAGATTCTTTACTTTTTTGTTTGTGTGTTATATCAAAATCAGATTTTGATCACGAGATGTTCGAGCTCCACTCACTATGTTAATGATGATCAAAAAGACAATGTTTTGGAAAAAGGAAAATGAAAAGGGGTGGAAAAAGGTTGTGTGCAGAACTTTCTTGCCCATTTTCGATTCAAGAAGTTTAATCTGGTCCAGTGGGGTTAATTTACTAAATTTTCTGTTTCTTCTGTAACAAGAAACATTTCGGACTTCCTTGCTGTAAGGAAACTCAGCTACGAAACTGTAACTGTCGAATAACAATATTTTTGTTGTTGTTGCTATTTAAAAATTAGTTGACCAAGAAGAAAAGATAGTGACCAACTCGAACGATAAAACCTGATATTTTCAAAATTAATACAGACCTCAGTTTTATAAGCTGTTAGTTTAACATTTCGTTGAAAGAATATAGTATGTCGACATATAAACTATTTCGCCATTATATATATGTTCAATTTTCCTCATTTGAAAAGATGAAAAACTTTATTTTGTACAAAGAAGACAAAGCTAATTTCCATCAAAAACATCTATTTTCTGAATTGTAGTTGTAGTATATACAATTATACATAGTTCAAAATGAAATTGTGAAGGGTTTACGAGTGTGAAAAAGAACGGTGACCACTTAGGATCCCAACGTGGTCCATATCAGAACGCAGTAAACGACCGAGAAAGTGACTCTGCCTAAATCTTGGTCCCACTTTTTAGTTAATTTTGTCGGCGACTTGCGTTTGAAGGCGTATGGACCGTTATTAGATTCACCGATTTTAGCCGCACGTAGTTTCATGAACCAGTGATATCAGCGCGTAGATAACACGCTCAGTCCCAACTCTCTTCATCTTTTTCTTTGCCTTTGCGGCGATGAGTGAGAAAGAGAATATATTCCTTCACTGATTGGTTTGCAAATAATTAGTCTGCAATGCATGTCCATATTTTTTATTTTTACCGCATTTCAACTGTATATCACTTTTGTTTTCTCATTATGGTTTAAATAACGACTTTTAGTATTTTTGTCGTACTAAATGTTTGATCATTTCAATTGATATTGTTCACTTCAAAACACATAGAAAGATATAGAATACAACATGCAATAACCTAAATATGCGTTTCCATGAGCCATTTTCCAAGTTTATTAAAAAAAGTTTGCTATCTATTTTTTGGGTAGAAACGTGAATTTCATTACCAAAAGGAACAGTTTTCTTTACGTATATTTAGGTTAGTTATTAATTTCATTAGACCTAAGAAAATACCTAGATGAAACAGTTGGTAAGGACGAATATTGCTATCTAATTTATGTTTAAGAAACAAAGTTCATAGTGCTTTTGCAGTCATTGAAACTAATATAATATGGTGGAAAAAGGGTTCCTCTCACTGAAACAAAATTCAACCTTTTTATCCGGCGAAAAATGCCGTTTTCACCCTGTTTTCATATTTGTTAAAGTATAAAATTAATTTTATTACTATTAGCTCAAGTCGATTATATTTAGCAAAGTTAGTTAGTTTTAATTCGGTGGTATGGCTATAACAATTGTAATTTCACTATATATACGTACAATATAACAACTGCAAAAACAAACAAAAAACACTAGTTTTATAAAGCGGGTCAAATTGTCGGTGGATTTTGAAGTTTTCTCATACCTTCTGTAAACAACGATCGTAATTCTGAAAACCCAATATACAAACTATAAACCTTTTAGCCGGAAAAAGAAATTTCGGTGGATTTAATTTTTCTTTCACAAACATCAACCCGCGGATATTCACGTAAACATGTCAACAAAAATAATCACATGTTCTATTTGATTTGATGGATCCTCCGATCCAAGCTAGTTTGAAAAGTTAATTAATTTTTATGTCCGTGCACTTGAAATAAAAAAATATTTATCCCCTCCACTAGATATTTTTTTTTGCACAAGCCTAATTGTAATTTATAATTATGAATTAAACGATTTTTTATTTATCTAAACTAATTTTTGCATGAGAGGGTTGATACTGCCGTTGCATAATAGTTTGGGGAGAGTATTACTTTTTTTTCCCCATATTTCATTAGAAGTCTAAACCAAACCATTTTTAGCACATGTGATTGTAGTGTAAACAAATCGATCAATCGTATGTTATCTAATATTCCAGTATTTATTTCAACTGACCTAATAATATTTTTCCACACATTTGATTCCCTCGTCACCCAAAACGTGCATTGACGAAGTTCGTTAGAGCCTTAGGGTGTCACATAGATCAGTAGTTTGATCATAACCAACTTTAGTTTAGGTTAAATAGATTTATTTTGTGTATCTGATATATCTGAAAAAATACTTAAATGGATTTCAAATTAAAACTAGAAATGTATCAAGCGAGTTCATATTATTTTTCTATTATTACTTATAAAACGAGTGGTACTCTAACAAAAAAAAGGATATTCACACAAAAGTTGTGATTTATTTTTAGGTTTAATCAAGGAAACTCTACATGTCTACTAAATTCGTGATGGGGTGGAGGCAGAGAACAACGTACGGTGGCACATGGGCCTGTCTAATTTTTTTTTTACTTTCTTTAATATTAGTATAAATTTTAAGTAAGTGCATCTAACCCAAACAAAAAATATAAGTGAGAAAATTATTTTGTGCCCCCAACTAATTTCATTCTTAAATCCGCCTAAATTCTTCTCCTTCTTTTCACTATTTTTTTCTTCACTGGGAGTCCTTCAATTATTTTTTAGGTTAATTCATTGTTTTTGGCACACCCAGTTGTCTAAACAAAAAAAAAAAAAAAGAGTCAAATACTTAGGAAGTAAGGAAAACAAAGTAGAGGCCGATGATGATGCACAACACATAGACGTTTCATTTTAAAGTAGAGAAAGCTTGTAGCTCACAAAAGCAATAAAAGTTGTTTTTTGAGTAGATTCTGATTTTATGTCATTCACACATAAAAAGATCGTTTTTATCGAAATATAAGGCAGAAAGGGCTAGGAGCCAAGGAGGAAATAATAATAAGATCGAGAAAGTTTATTTATTTTAAAGTTCATAGCTGTGCATATATATCAATAATGTATACCCAATAATTGATAAACATTGTACGTAATTATTTAGATGTTTTCATAATCGATTCATTTGTTCTCTTTTTAGTTTTCACGTAAGAAAATTATTTACCCTAAAAATGGGGTTAGAAACAGCAGTCCACGTGACGTGAATTAATCTGGTATCAAACCATAATCCATATGAACTCTACCGTTTATCACTTACTTAATTCTTCGAAATTGTTCACTTAGTTCTAGAATCTAGATGGTTCATGACTCATGCATGGGTTACATATTTTTCGCTATGAAAATATTTTGACGTTTGTAAAGTGAAATTTAGTATTTCGAATGCAAAATAATTAAGGTGTAGTGAAGTGTTTTTGAAAGTATGATTGCAACCGCAAAAAAAAAAGTTGTTTAAAAAAAAAATCGCAAGAAAAATGATGGATACAGTTTAGAGATTGGTACCAAAGTGTCTAGTATTGAGGTAAGACTTATCAATTTTTTTTTTTTAAACAGCTAATCATGTCTTATTTATCGTCTAATATATAATTGTATCTTCGAAACTTTTGCATCAATCTATGAATAATATACATCATGAAGATGACAGAATAATTTTCATTAATCAGCGTGATCATAATTCATACCTTGTTTTAGTCCATTTGGGAAAGTTAAAAATGACATACCTCAAGTCACACTATCCCGATGTTTTTTTTTTTTTATGAAACACACAAAACATATTGAATAAGAGTCATTCAATTAGAAATAAATTATGACCTTGGGGGAGAAAGGAGGGAAAGAGATGGAGTATCTCCAATCTTTTACAACTTGGAAAAGTAATATAATGAGTAGTCACAGTCATAACATGCTTTTTCTTAGACATGGGAGTATCCTTTTGGAAGGTTGGATATGTTGTTTGGTATTTTGGCCTTCACTCTACAATATATTACTTTGCACCTTTTCGTTCATTTAAATCACTACCTTTTGCTTTCACTCACATATCCACACTATACCGATAGTCAATTATTGTCTTCTAACTATCTTTTCATCAAAATAAAATTTTAAAATAGTACACTTTAACCGATTTATGAACAAGCTGAGTGGTCTGCTGATGATCTATCAGTGTAACAAGTTAAACTAAAACGAGTTGAAATGAACAAGTGTTGGCATGAAAAAATGAAACACACACACTGGCACATACATATATATGATATCACACACACACACACCCCAATGAGCAAGATGATATCGTAGTTCATCATAAATTGCAATATCATAATTGCGAAAATGCAATAAAAACTAATACAAAAGTTAGTTATGGAAGATATTTTACAGCTGCCTTTTAACATCCTCCAGTACAGTCCCCTTTGCATTTATGGACTTTTTTTATTTTGTACTATGATCTTCATGAATCTCAATTGTGACCGCCCATGGTCATATAATCCACCGATCATGCCACCTTTTCTGCTCACATGCCATGGCACACATTCAGGTATATACCAACCAAACACATGTTTCAAATGGAAAGTGAAGTAAACAAAACAAAAACAAAAAACAAAAACGCATGTTTAGTTCTTATTAGAAGAACTTACTGTTTGATTTTAGAAAACATTAATATTGGCATTTTAACGAGACAATTCTAATTAGAAGAAGTTATTTGTAGTTAGTTAGATTGTATAATTTTTAAAAAAATCGCAAATCAACTTAGACTAAATAATTATTGACAGTGAAATATTTATGATAGTAGCTGACAATCTCACAAGAATCAGTTATAGATTGAGCAGTGGACTGAAAAACAAGAGCACCAACTAATGTAAACACAGAAACCATCTAATGATCCTCACATTTCAAGTTTCAGCCCTTAACAACAACAAAAAAAGTTTCAGCTTAGAGATAACCATGGAATCTCCACATTCATTCTCAATTCCTACAAAATCTTAGCAACGTGAAAACTCAACAAGCAAAATTTGTTTGGTGCTCAAATAAAAAGAATTAGAAAACTCATTGTTGCATCTGCATCCGAGAGGATTTTCAAACAATCTCACAACTTTCTCTCTATATATTGATATATTCAAGTAGGAGTAAGAGTTTAAATTTAGGAAAACCAAATGTTTAGGTTATGTTAGATGTTGGGACTGTATAATAACAAATACAGATAATCTAAGCGAATGTTGATTTTATTTTTAGGATTGTTCATAAATATTAATTACTCTTTGCATCCGTTCTCTTTAACGATTTTGAACATCCATTAAGAAATTATTTACCACACCAATCAACTACAACTGATTTTTTTGGATTTACCACACTAACTCGATTGGCCGATTGTCACTATGATGATCTGTTGAGACATTTTTCATTGAGGGTCGACGATTATTGTTTTTATTATTCAAAGCGTTCAGATACACGTGTCAATGCAGCTATACACGTGTTCACTTTTCACGACGCGTGTACAAAACCTGGCCCCGCCTCTCCATGACTCCCTCCGTTATGTTTAAAATCACCAATCACGTTTCCGGTGAAGAGATATGTCTCAACTCAGTAGTCTCTGAGTCTATCAAAAGGATGTCGAAATTTACGATTCTACCACTCTGTCTCGTTACCTTATTCATCTGCACGAAGTCGTTTTCCGATCAAAACGATGGCGTCACTAGGTTCGAGTCGCCACTTCTGGTCAAGAAGAATCAACGGACGCCAATCGTTGCTACGGAGTTCGGAGAGATATCAGCCGTCCAGATCGGCGGATACCATATTCAGTTCATAACATTGGAACCAAACGCACTCTTGCTTCCTCTTCTCCTCCATTCCGACATGGTTTTCTTTGTCCACACTGGTACGTACTCAATTCCAAACTCATATATATACATTTATGTTTAATCTCAAACCCTTGATTTTTACTCGAAAACCCATGGTCGGATAGAAGCAAAAATTCTCTAAACCTGAGCTGATCGAAAGAAAAAGAACGAAAGAAAGAGAGTTATGTGAAATACTTGTATGTTGAACAAATGAATATTTACTATTTTTAATTTAAATACGTATTGTTTAAATAAATAGAATGTAATTAAATTGAACATTTTTCCATCTAATATTAGTTATATAGATTTTCCTAAGTATGATGGTTAGGGTTTTTTTAAGGTTATGTTGTGATTGTAATGTCGGATTGTGTAGGGAGTGGGATTTTGAATTGGGTCGATGATGAGAAAGAGAGGACTTTAGAATTAAGACGAGGAGATGTTTTTAGGCTGCGTTCCGGTGCAGTCTTCTACGTACACAGCCACTTGGAGAGGGACGAAGTTCCAGAGAAACTTAGTGTTTACGCAATCTTCAGTGTGGGGAAGTGTTTATACGATCCATGTTTAGGAGCGTACTCGAATATTCGAGACTTGCTATTGGGATTTGATGAGAAAACCCTCCAGTCAGCTTTTGCGGTATGTGACTTGTGTTTCTACTCGCCAGGCATGATTCTACATTTTGGGGTTGTTTTATTGGTTATTACATATGATATTGAGTGTAATTTTTGATGATTTGGAAGGTTCCTGAGGAGGTCTTGAGGAAGTTAGAAGATGCGACGAAGCCTCCGTTAATTACAAATGCTCTGCCGAGAAACAAAACACAAAGGTTTGAGAAGGAGACATGGCAATCACGGCTTGTCAAACTATTTGTCAGAGTTGAAGACGTGACTGAACATTTGGAAATGAGACCGGTTGTTAATAAAAAGAAGAAGAAGAAGAAGAAGAAATCAAGTGCTTACAATGTTTTTGAGGCAGACCCTGACTTTGAGAACGCCAATGGCCAGAGCCTAGTGGTTGACGAGAAGGATATGGATGCTTTAAAGGGTTCAAGTGTTGGAGTTTATATGGTGAATTTAACGAAGGTTAAGGCACTAAAACTAATTGATACCACATTGCCTTGTTCTTGTTTTTTGTTTTTCTTTTCTTTGATGCGACTTAAAAGAGTGTTTTCTAATTTCTAGGGATCAATGATGGGACCACATTGGAACCCTAATGCTTGTGAGATATCGATTGTGTTACGAGGGGAAGGGATGATACGGGTGGTTAACAACCCCTCCTCACAAAGCAAGAGCAAGAGCGAGAGTGAGAGGTTCATGGTTGAGGAGGGCGATGTTTTTGTTGTGCCGCAGTTTCATCCTATGGCTCAAATGGCTTTCGTAAACAGTTCATTCATGTTTATGGGATTTAGCACGTCGTCGAAGAAAAACCACCCTCAGTTCCTAGTAGGACAGAGCTCGGTTCTGAAGGTATTTGACCGGGACGTGCTTGCCACGTCTTTCAACGTGAGAATTGAGACTATCGAGAGGTTGTTAGGAGCTCAGAAGGAAGGTGTGATGTTGGAGTGTGTGTCTTGTGCTGAGGTAGAGCTTTCTAGGCTTATGAGAGAAATTGAAGAGAAGAAGAGACGTGAGGAGGAAGAAATTGAGCGAAGAAGGAAAGAAGAAGAGGAAGCAAGGAAGAAAGAAGAAGAAAGGAAAAGGGAGGAAGAGGCAGCTAAGCGACACGAAGAAGAGAGGAGGAGACGCGAAGAAGAAGAAGCTGAGCGAAGAAGGAAAGAAGAAGAGGAAGAAAGAAAGAGAGAAGAAGAAAGGAAGAGAGAGGAAGAGGCGGCTAAGAGACGAGAGGAAGAAAGGAAGAGGCGTGAGGAAGAAGAAACTGAACGAAAAAGGAAAGAAGAAGAGGAAGCAAGAAAGAGAGAAGAACAGAGGAAGAGGGAGGAGGCGGCGGCTAAGAAACGAGAAGAAGAGAGGAGGAGACGTGAGGCAGAAGAAGAAGAGGCAAGAAAGAGAGAAGAAGCAAGGGAGAGAGAGGAAGAGAAAGCAAAGAGGCAAGAGGAAGAGAGAAAAAGACGTGAGAAAGCAGAAGAAGAGGCTAGGAAGAGAGAAGAAGAAAGAGAGAGAGAGGAAGAGATAGCTAAGAGGCAAGAGGAAGAGAGAAAACGACGTGAGAAAGCAGCAGAAGAGGCGAAGAAGAGAGAAGAAGAAAGAGAGAGAGAGGAAGAGATAGCTAAGAGGCAAGAGGAAGAGAGAAAACGACGTGAGAAAGCAGCAGAAGAGGCGAAGAAGAGAGAAGAAGAAAGAGAGAGAGAGGAAGAGATAGCTAAGAGGCAAGAGGAAGAGAGAAAACGACGTGAGAAAGCAGCAGAAGAGGCGAAGAAGAGAGAAGAAGAAAGAGAGAGAGAGGAAGAGATAGCTAAGAGGCAAGAGGAAGAGAGAAAACGACGTGAGAAAGCAGCAGAAGAGGCGAAGAAGAGAGAAGAAGAAAGAGAGAGAGAGGAAGAGATAGCTAAGAGGCAAGAGGAAGAGAGAAAAAGACGTGAGAAAGCAGAAGAAGAGAGAAGGAAGAGAGAAGAAGAAAGGAAAAAGGAAGAAGAGATTGCTAAGAGACAAGAGGAAGAGAGACAGAGGAAGGAGAGAGAAGAACAAGAAAGAAAGAGACGTGAAGAACAAGAAAGAAAGAGACGTGAAGAGGAAGCTAGGAGAAGAGAAAGAGAAGAAGCTGCTAAAAGAGAAGAGGAGAGAAAGAGAGAAGAAGAAGCTGCTAAGAGAGCGGAGGAGGAACGAAGAAGGAGAGAAGAAGAAGAGAAGCGGAGGCCGCCGCCTCAGCCACAACCACCGATCTACCACTGACGTAAAAATCTTAAAGCTGTGATAGTGGTACAAGCGAAATCCTCGTTTTCATGTCTTCTCAAAGTGGTTGTGTTTTTTTTTTTTCTCTGTTTAGATTTTTGTAAATCGAGGCTGAGATATAATATAAAATAAAGGTTTACGTGATTACAATGAATTATTGAACTTGGCTAGAAAAATGATCCAATCTAGTCAACAGCAGCAACAAGGAGTTAACAGTGTAAAAGAGCTTCTCTTGGAATCTTTACCTGTACAATGAAGTTGTTGTAGCTTCTCTTGTTTAGAACGGTACGTCTTCTTGGGATACTCACTCAGCAACTAGCTTCCAGCTCTATCTCGTCGTGTCGTCGACTGGGTTCTAGCTGAATTTTCAGATCTTGTTACTCTTGAACTAGAAGATACAAAAACCAGTAGGTTTTCAAGGTTTGGTAACGAAGTGGGCTGCTTCTACCATTGGGCTTCATATCTATTCTATTCAATTGGGCTTCAATCCATGGTTTTAATTAATGGGTTTTCATTTATTTGGTTGGGTTAGGCTCTTATATAGACGTATGGGCTCTTCTAAGGATTGTTATGTAAAAAAAACAGAAAAAAAGAGAGAAAATTACCAAATAATATCTGAACTCTTTTATTTTTGGCCATAATATATCTGAACTCTTTAATTGATCAAAATATACATTAACTTTTATAAAAGTTAACGAATTTATTATTGATCTAGTCAAAATAGATATACCATTATCTCATCTATAGAAATCGTTAATTAACTCGTTTAATGAACTATTACTACAAAATGATGTTGTTTTGAAATATTAACAAAACATTAAAAAACTGCAATTAAATGAGGTTGTCGTCACTGAAACAATGAAACAATGATATTTTTAGGTAAATAATTGAAAATAATCATATTTAAATGTCATTGTAAAAAATTAATAAAAAAATTAAATATGTGAATTCATGGATTTGAATGAAGTTGAATAGGTTGAGGCTCTCGCCTATTACCACTGAAACAATGGCATTTAATCAATATTTAGTCAAAAATAATTATAATTAAACGTAGCTTGTATTTTGTTTCATTAAAACACAAAATCGAAATCCTAATTCTGAAAAATTCCCAAATTAATTTCCAAATTCTTATTTTTGGTTCGTCATACATCTATCAAAGGATAAGAGAAAGACGATTTAATTTGGAAATCAATTTGGAGATTTTTAAAGTTAAAGTTATTGAATTAGGATTTTGATTTTTTGTTTTGATAAAATGCCACTTTCTCAGTGGCAACAACCACTCTCCATTATATATCACACCTGAATTTAAGTCCAGAAAACTACATTTTTTGTTTTGATTAATTTCTCAAAATGATGTTTAAATATGATTTTTTTTTTCAATAGCATACTCAAGAAGGACTAATGTCTCAACGACGACAACTTCACCTAACCAAACCGGATTCGAACCTAGGGGTTATTTTTTTTTTTAATATTTTGCTAATTTTTGTAAGTGATGTCATTTTATAATGATGACTCATTAAATGGATTAATTAACGCTTTCTATAAGTGAAATAACGGTGTGTCTATTTTGGCTAGATCAACAATAAATTCGTTAATTTTTATAAAGTTTAATAAAAGTTAAAGTATTTTTTTGACAATCAAAAAGTTAAAGTATTTTTATGGAAAAATGAAAGAATTTATGTGTTATTTGGCAATTTTCTAACAATATTAATTTCTTTAAATCTAATTGAATCTGGTCTAATATCTCATAATTTGCAATAGTATAATAAATCAGTGTTAAAAAAAAAGAATTGAATCCGGTCGAACCAGAAAATTATCCGATCTGATGACTGGGCCCGGTTTAAATGTGACCCATTCGGTAAATCTGCACTTGTTTACATTAATACACTCAAAGTCTAGTTTATCTCTCGATTGTGCCCTAAATTTATTTACCTACATCATCCCCCCCCTTTCCTCTCAAAAACCTCAACACCGAGATTCCTCGTGAAGTTTTTTTGAAACTGCTCAGACGCGGCGAGAGAAAGAGAGAGAGATGTCTGATTACGAAGAAAACGGCGCCGCCGATGATGGATTTCACTCCGTAGACGCTGCTCAACACGGCAACGAGATCGACGATCTCAAAGACTCGAAATCTCAGGTATACCCGCATCTTTCAGTTTCTCTTCGTTATTGGATTCCGTTCCGAGATTTGTATGCTAAGTTCAATATTCCTCTTAGTTAAATGAAGCAAATATAGGGGAAATTGATTGAATGCTTAGAGAAATTAGGTTTAGTTTAGCTCAGTGTTTGTTGATTTACTGTTAAGAGAGTTGTTGTTATTGATGTTTAGAGGGAAGTGGTTGAGAATGAGAAGGAATCTAGAAGCAAAGAGGAAGGGAGAGATAGGGACAATGAAAGGAGGAGGGACAGAGAGGGAGGAGAGAGGATCAAGGGACATGAGAGGGAGGATGATAGAAGCAGAGACAGAGAGAGACATCATAGAAGTCGTCATAGGGATCGTAGTGGTGAACGAGGTGAAAGAAGAGAACGTGGTAGAGGTGGTGGTGGTGGTGGTGATGATGATGATTACCGTCGAAGCCGTGACCGTGACTTTGATAGGCGTAGAGATTATGGTAGAGGAGATAGACGTCGTCGTAGGTCTCGTTCAAGAGGTAGATCTGACCGTAGATCTCGATCTCCATCTAAGAGGTAGCTTCTTTTCTCGCGTTTGATACTGTTTTCTTTGTAATGAATCTTTGTAATGAATCTTTGACATTATCTTGCTCCTAACGCTTAAAATTCCATGAGTAACAGTGTCATTTTATAGAATCCAACTGTGATATATAATTGTTTATGTTTAGTTTGTAGAGTTGATTGTTCAGTTGTGCATCTCTCTCAAGCTGTTGGAATTTGTTTTGTGTTTTCGACTCTCTCTCTGAGTATTAATCTACTTAATTGCAGTAAGCGGGTGAGTGGATTCGACATGGCACCTCCAGCTTCTGGGATGTTAGATGCTGCTGCTGCTTTTGCAGGTATATCCACCTCGTATTATCTCTATATATTCTGAAACATAGTAAACATAGTTTTCTCCTGTATTTGTTACTTCGAAAGAGTTAACTAGGAGTGGGTTGGCATGGTATGTAATGCTAGAATTGAAATCCTTTGGTTGTTGAATGGTGTTTCTTTGTTTTCTTGTCCGTCTTTTGAGAAGGATAGTTTGGTTACTTTCCCCTCTCTTCCAAGGTTTTGGTGTAGTGTTTTTATACAAGGAAGAAATTATAATTCGTGCAATTGTTTTGTGGGTATTGCTCGTTCTCAACCATTACCTATACACTGACTTTGTTCGTGGTGACAAATTGACAGTATTTCTCTTACGAATTCCTTGTGATCTCACTTCTTTCACCACTTTATATTCTAAAACCTGTAGGATTGATTTTAGGTCTTCTCATACGAAAGTAATAGTAAGTGGCTTCGCTCTTGTTCTTACCTTGTTTGTTTTCCTTTTCTAGGCCAAATTTCTGCTCCAAGCCCAAATCTTCTTCCTGGGACTGGAATGTTTCCCTTACAAACTGGACAGGTATGTGCCCTTGTCCCTGCCAAGTTGATCCATGTTTCTGCAACTGATTTTCCTTCCTACTTTTCCATGCAGCCATTTGCGGGAGTCCCTATGATGCCACAGGCGATGACACAGCAGGTTGGTTACATTTCTCATGGATATTTGGAAGATACTATGAGTTTTGTCTATCCTAACATGTATTCGTTTAATGTGTCTTCAGGCTACTAGACATGCTCGCAGGGTCTATGTCGGTGGCCTTTCTCCCGCAGCAAATGAACAGGTTTAGTATTGTTCACTACATATCGTGGTCCCCTGTGATTTGGTCCTGCATTTGATACTCACATCTATATTTTCTTGTATTGCAGTCTGTTGCGACTTTTTTTAGTCAGGTTATGGCTGCTATTGGTGGAAACAGTGCTGGTCCAGGTATTATATTCTGGTGTATGCATTTAAAGAGTTTTGGGTTGAAAACTATTACAATCGTTTTTTTAATAATTATTATTTGCAGGTGATGCTGTTGTTAATGTGTACATAAACTACGAGAAGAAGTTTGCATTTGTGGAGATGCGATCTGTTCAAGAGGCCAGTAATGCAATGACTTTGGATGGAATTATATTTGAGGTAGGTCTTATAGTTTATCATGGTACCAATGTTTCTTCTGTGCAGACGCTATAGGTAATGAAGACTAAACCATATTTTTCCTCTTTCTCAGGGAGCTCCAGTGAAGGTGAGGAGACCGAGTGACTATAACCCAACGCTAGCTGCATCCCTTGGTCCAAGCCAGCCCATTCCCAATTTAAACTTGGCTGCTGTTGGTCTGACTCCTGGGGGATCTGGTGCGCTTGAGGGCCCAGACCGTCTTTTTGTTGGTGGACTTCCTTATTATATCCCTGAGACACAAATCAGGGAATTGTTGGAGTCCTTAGGAGCCCTGAAAGGTTTTGATCTTGTAAGAGACAGAGACACTGGAAATTCAAAAGGATATGCATTCTGCGCGTATCAAGATCCCTCTGTTACAGACATTGCTTGCGCTGCCCTCAATGGAATTACAATGGGTGATAAAACTCTTACGGTAAGGCGAGCTAACCAAGGAACAACTCAAACGAAACCTGAACAGGAGAGTGTACTGTTGCACGCACAGCAACAAGTTGCTTTCCAGGTAAAAGAATTGAGAGAGAAGTTCACGACTTTGTCTCTTTGTCGATCATCAATTGAATCTTTTTTTGTTCTCTTTCACAGAGGATTATGCTACAACAGGGAGCAGTGGCCACCAAAGTCGTGTGCCTGACTCAAGTAGTTACCGAGGACGAGCTTAGAAATGATGAGGAGTACGAAGAAATCGTTGTAGACATGAGAGATGAAGGCGGAAAGTTTGGTAAGAACACTCCGTTGTTAAAGCTAAGTTCACTTTGGTTTTCTGATTTTGATTACCTTAGCCCTTGTATCTATGTTTTGAGATGAGATTGAAAGAATATTGATTTGTCTCTGTTTTCTGTTGGTTTGTATATGTCTGTTTTACAGCCTTTTGTTGTCCCACATTCTGCTATAAAGAATCAGGCCATAGCAGGAGACTGCATAACTTCCTTATCTATATATCATCCACGACACATCCTTCTTAATTAGAAGAAACAACTTGCTTTTGTGTTTTTTGCTCTTGGATTCGAATATGTTTGCTATTAAAATGCAGGTGCGTTAACGAAAGTCGTGATCCCTCGCCCCAGCCCCAACGGTGAACCCATTCAGGGCGTTGGCAAGGTTTGTTGCAAAACCACTATTGACATTTTTCTGTTCTATGCAAGTGGAATCTCTCTAGCTAAAACTATGGAAGCAATGTTTGGTTTTGGCGCAGGTGTTTCTTGAGTATGCGGAGACAGAGAGCTCGAGCAGGGCAAGAAGCGGAATGAACGGTAGGAAATTTGGAGGGAACGAAGTGGTGGCTGTGTTTTACCCTGAAGATAAGTTTGAACAAGGCGATTATTCTCTCTAAAGGTCTATAAATCTTTTAAGTACTTTGGGATTTGGTTTTAGCTTTACTGATTCTATTTAATCTTGTTCTTTGTCTGGTTTCCTTTTCCTAAAACCATGCCCTTGTTTCTGTTGTATCAAGAGAAGGGAAAGGATCCATATTGCAATGCTTTGTAACATTTTATATATCCACCAAAAGAAAGGCATTCTTTTTGTTTCACACAACAAGTATGGCTAATGATAACTCTTATTATGAAAATAGTTAGTTTCACGATAAAGTCTAAAGAATTCAGAATTTATATTCTAAAATGCTACTTACGATTTTTACATATTTTTAAAAATTGAATATATTAAGGTCAACGTTGAAACATTTGACTTGACCAAACTTTGCAAACTCATGTCTGTCCTGTCTTAAACCCTAGAGTCATGTCTGTCGTGTCTTAAACCCATTTCTTTTCGCCAAATGCAATGACGCCGTCTCGTCTCTGTCTCCGTTTCCTTCGCCGTTTCTCCACCGCCGCTGCAGACTCTCCCACCACTCCTTCTACGGGACCCATCACTGTCTCCAAAGCAAAGTCCAAACTACGTAAAGTACACGATCCGGACAAAGCTTTAGCGATATACAATTCAGTCTCCAACAATGCCTCGTCTCCTCTCTCCTCTCGTTACGCAATGGAGCTCACTGTCCGACGCCTGGCCAAATCTAATCGCTTCTCCGACATCGAAGCCTTGATTGAGTCTCACAAGAAGGACCCAAAGATCAAAACAGAGACTTTCCTCTCTACGCTTATCAGATCTTACGGACGAGCTTCCATGTTTGACCATGCTATGAAGACATTCGAGGAGATGGAACAGTTGGGTACTCCAAGATCAGTTGTCTCCTTCAACGCTTTGCTCGCTGCTTGTCTACACTGTAATCTTTTCGAAAGAGTCCCCCAACTGTTCGACGAAATTCCTCAGAGGTATCATAATATTACTCCTGATAAAGTCTCTTATGGTATGTTGATTAAGTCGTATTGTGACTCTGGTTCGGTAGAAAAGGCTATGGAGACTATGAGAGATATGGAGGGTAAAGGTGTTGAAGTTACAATCATTGCCTTGACCACAATCTTAGGATCTTTGTATAAGAATGAGAAAAACGATGTAGCGGAGAGTTTGTGGAACGAGATGGTGAATAAAGGCTGTGAGTTGGATAACACGGTTTATAACGTTAGACTCATGTATGCTGCGAAGGAAAGCCCTGAAAGAGTCAAGGAGTTGATGGAAGAAATGATCAGTGTAGGATTGAAACCTGATACCATTAGCTATAACTATCTTATGACTGCGTATTGTGTGAAAGGGATGATGGGTGAGGCTAAGAAAGTGTATGAAGGGCTTGATGAGAAACAGGACTGTTGTGCGAATGCAGCGACGTTTAGGACTTTGATATTTCATCTGTGTATAAACGGGTTGTATGATCAAGGTTTAGTTGTGTTCAAGAAGAGTGCGGTGGTGCATAAGATTCCTGATTTCAAAACCTGCAAGCATTTGACTGAAGGGTTGGTGAGGAATAACAGAATGGAAGATGCGAGAGGAGTGGCTAGGATAGTGAAGAAGAAATACCCTCCGCGTTTAGTGACCGAGTGGAAGAAATTAGAAGTGAGTCTTGGATTGTATACAAAGGCCAATGCTTCTGCTTCATCTTCTTCCCAAACAAGACAAGTGTTGGATCAAGAAAGAGAGACCGATGCATCAAGCTAAAGAAGATATGTGTTTTGTTTATGCTTTCTTGTTTTGAACTTTAGTAGGACTTGTTGAAACTGTGATCCAGGATGCATTTATTATAAAGTAGCTGTAAAAGCTACAAATTCTAGTGCTTTGAATCACTAGAATTTCTATGAAGATTTAGAGAACAATCTATAGCTTGATACTTCCATAGATAGAAATAGCAAAGATTATGTCTCTGTACCTCTATGTTCAACACACAATGCTTTTAAGAAGATTTCAAATTCTAAGATATATCAATAGGCCTATAAGAAAAAGCCCATTAGAGGCAGCGCCAGTATAAAAGTATAAATAAACGGAAAGAAGAGTTTTTTGAAAACCATCAGACTTCGAAAAGCGGGAGTGCTTATTTTGTACGGCGACCGGAGGAGTTAAAGAAACAAAGGAGAAGTTCGATGACGACTCGAACAGCTCCTGGAGTCGGAGCCAATTTTCTTGATCAACACGCCACTGAGAGGAACCAAGACGCTACTGTTTTCGTCGCGAATCTCCAACCTCAGGTTCTTGTATCTTCTTTCTCTCTTCTCTTCTCTAATTTAGTTGAATATATCTGATGAAAACTGATCAACTCTTCCTCTTTGAAAATTAGATTTCTGAAGAGTTGCTTTGGGAATTGTTCACACAAGCCGGCCCTGTTGGTAAGTTAAAACCCTAGTTCATACACTATAGCTTCATATCAAGAACGTGTTAAGTTTCTTGGATATCTTTATCGAACAAGATTCTGACGTTCGATCCTCTGATTCTTTTTTGGATTTCATCAGTTAGTGTCAATATCCCGAAAGATAGAGTGACAAATCATCAGAAAAGATTTGGATTCGTTGAGTTCCGTAGCGAGGAAGATGCTAACTATGTAAATGTTGCTCTTGAGTCTTGAAGAGTTTTAAAACTTATTTGTTTGGGCACATTTTTAACATATTCTTTGATGCTTTGTGCAGGCAATTAAGGTTCTTAATATGGTTAGTCTCTATGGGCATTCTATAACTGTAAAGAAGGTATATCTACCCCAAAACTGTTTATGTTACTTTCATTGTTTGCATCCTATCTTTCCCTTTCTAATGATTTCTTGACATCTAGCAATTCTTGTGTGATGAAGATACTTGGTTGAATCGTTGCTAACATTTTTTTTTCTTGTCCTGGTTAAAATTATTATTAGGCATCTCAATATAAGAAGAAGAGCTTGGATGTTGGTGCTAACCTCTTCATTGGAAACCTTGACCCTGTAAGTATATATCTTGGTGGTAATAATACTCTGAAATATTTGTACTTCAAGTATATATAGCTGATCAGGTTTTGGTTTTACAGGAAGTGGATGAAAAGCTCTTGTATGATACTTTCATGGCATTTGGTGTGGTTTCTAATCCTAAGGTAGAATCTTTGTCTCCTTTTAGATATCTTATATGTAATCTGACAGTAATACACCACTCGTTTATGCTTTAAAATCTGATTTTCCGACTTTATTTCATTTCAGATAATGCGAGATCCTGATACAGGAAACCCAAGAGGTTTCGGTTTCATCAGCTATGACTCCTTTGAGGCATCTGATGCTGCTATTGAGGTAACTCCCTGTCTTTTCTCCTTCCATGACTATTATTTCTTATTCATTACTTCTCCGCTCACTATCCAATGAATGTATATTGCAGGCAATGACTGGACAATATCTGTGTAATCGTCAAATAACAGTCTCTTATGCTTACAAGAAAGACACCAAAGGAGAGCGTCACGGTACTCCAGCAGGTTAGTCTACTTTATACTCTTTTATGGATTTTCAAGGAGCAAACTGTTATAAAAGGACTGTCTCTTTGTTATCTGAGCAACAAACACTTTTACTTTTGTGAATACAGAGAGGCTTTTGGCTGCCACAAATCCAAGTTCACAGAAAAGCAGGCCCCACATGGTATTCGCAAACGCACCCCAAACACGTCCCAATGCTCCTCAAGCTAATGGTATACCACGTCCGTTTGCCAATGGCGGTATGCAACATGTTTCGATCCCGGGACCACGTCCAACACCACCACCACCTCCACAAGCCTATCGTCAAACTCAGCCACAATCTCAGTCACAACAACAAGGCTTAGCGGTTCCACCACCCATGCAATTCGGTCCTCCTCAGGGAATGCCGCCGCCACCACCTCCTCAGTTTCATCATTACCAACAAGGTTCCGGTGGTCCAAGGCCGCCACCACCACCACCTCAAGCCATGGGAATGAACCAACACGGGTGGCCACCGCAACACATGCAGCAAGGTGGACCACCACAGCCACCTTTGCACCACCATCCTCACATGTCTATGCCTCCGCCACCACCACACCAAGGTTGAGTCTTGGGCCAAATTCAACCATCAGTAAGCTCTCTCTTCCATAGCAAGTAATCACTTATAGATTCTAAGAAACCTTCCCAAAAAAATTTTATGCTTATTATAGTTGGTACTTTGGTCATTCTTGTGCAATACAACAAGAAGAATAACTGTCAATTGGTTACTTGAAAATTCAATTTCTTTAAGCTTTATACCTGACCATGTGAAGTCATTTTTTACGATTTAGCAATATGTATTATAGCTCATCTTGCTGTTAATTTTCAGTATCCCTTGATGGTTACTTCTCTAAGCCTATGCTTTGTTTGTTTAATAGGTAATGCTTTGGGAGAAGTTGCATAACAAGACACATCTGTGTGATCAGTCTAGTAAGACTTATAATAATATGCATATACTAGCTGGGGACACAGGAGGGAATATCAAAATGCCGATATATATGTCTCATTGTAATCATTGATCAAACAACAAAAAAAAGTTAGATCTCTCAGATTTGCCCATCCGACTCCATTAATACACTCTCTGATTATGGACGGGCTATGGTTTTGACTAGTGTAAGTTCCCAAGCCAACGCATGCCAGTGAACTCCAGGAGAAAAAGTGCTCAACTTTCAAGAAAGAATGAATGTTGCACATATTCCCAAATTTTAATTTCTAAAGTACAACATTTTCTGGAGACACTTTATGATTCTCTTTTCTTTAATATCACAAACAAAACTAATGCTGGTTACAAGAGAAAAACCTCATATCAGAAATTAGCGAGAGAACAAACATTGGAGATAGATTCATGCCTCGTCTCTCGTAGGTTCATCCGCTTTTGCTTCCTCTATCTCTTCAACTTCATCAATGTCATCAATTGGGATTTCTTCGCTATCAAATGTCGGCAAATCTGCAATACACAACAATCATGTTTAGATTCTTGTCACACCACTATAAATCTCTGCCATTGGTGCTTGACGCATTTCTATGAGAAGGTTGATACAATCAGAATATATGTCTGATTCCTATAACCAAGAAAACCATATGATCATACCTGATGGAGCCGGTGAAACAGCGATCTCGTGTCTTGCTCCTGTTACTGGTGACGCATCAAGGAGATACGGGAGACCAAGGAGCTCCAACAAAGACATTGTCTGGGGATTCTGCGGGATCTCTACATAAATCCACAAGATTAAAACATATTAAACCAATTCTATGTATATTTTACAACCTAGCAAACCTCATCGGTTATCCAATAACTTTACATAGTCCTCTATATATCCAACAACATTAACTTACCAGGTATGGAATCAAAAGTACGTTGTGATGGGTTATATGCAGGGACTGTCCTCGCAAACTCAAAAGGTTTAAATTGCCTTTCTTCTAGCTTCTTCCTCACCCACTCACGGCTCTCTTGTATATCCATGTCAGCAGCGCTGTTGTCTCAAAACAATGCATAAGTAGTTAGGAAATTGATTGGAAGAAATATAAACATGTCTTAGTAGGTAGCTTGTTAAAGATGGTATACCTGAAATTTGCGTATCTCCTTGTCAGCGGAAAAGTAGAATTGAACTTTCGTGTTATTGCTAGCCACTCTTCATCGTATAGGAGCTCAAAAGGTCCAGGCTCTGATTCGATTTCAATAATCTAATGAACATCCTCAGAAATTATAAGACACCCTTTGTATCAAAAGAACAAAGCAAAAGCTGGACAGGAAGGAATACGAACCTGTAGAAACTTTCTCCCTGGAAGGCATTTATCTAGGGCAAGAAACTTTGTCACTGAGCCATCAGTCCCGTGTTGAACAGCAGCAGCGAATTTGCAGTGCAAGTGAGCTGAAAACCAATACTGAGGCTTCAGTTTTTCTAGCAGAAGAGCCGCTGGTTTGCTTCCAAGAGTTCTCGCCTCGATCTATAATAAATATAGTCCAATAATCATCTCAAAACCAAAATGTAGAACTAGAAACATTTTTCCCAAATTGTTTTTTAATCACTTTTTACCTCTTCATGGAAGTATGGTTTTTGCCGAATAAGTGCTTTTGAATCTCCATAATCAGTGATTCCAACAGGCCAATCGTGTGAGAGGAATATATCAAGAGGCTCTTCAAGGTGCATCAACTTGTGGACATCATACTCACGAACATGATAGACCGATTTGATGGTGTCTCCGTTATATGGCGGCCGCTCAAAGTGTCCTACTCACACACACAAAAAAAGACTGATTTCACTTCATTGACAACAAAGCAAACACACTCCCTTAGTCTGGACATTCCAATATAAAGAGACAAGCCAAAATCGGTTATGGTTCTTCATCTGAGAGACTAACAAGAAACAAAGTGAACAAACCTGAACGGTAATCACGCCCCTTGTAAATACCAGAAAGGCCTCCAATTCGCACATTACCAAACTTGACAACCCCAGCATAACCTAGAAAGTAAATATTGGTGGCAGCCCAACCCCCATAATACCTACAAGAGCAGCAAGCAACAACGATGAAGAACACATTTTGAAGCCTCGTAGTTCCCTAGTCAATAACACAAGTAGAAAACTTACAATTCCCACAAGTAGTTTGAAGCCTCGTGATTCCCACCGATGAAGATTGTGGGAATCGGAGCAACTTCTTGGCCTGAGTAGTACTTCCAGAAGGACTTCATCTCTCTGAACTTTCTAGGTACGCTAAGACTATCCATATCTTTCTCATTCCTTACAGCCTAATTTTTTTACCAAAGACAAAAACTTTTGAACACCAAAGAAAAGCAGAATCGAATGGAAGGAAAACGAATATTCAAATGGTTCTACTTGGAAATCGCCGCAGCAGAGGAGGAGATCGACTTTAGTGTTATGAATCTGTTCATGATGTTGAATCGTCTTGTACACATTGTCAAGGTCTCCATGCATACACCCTTCTATAGCAATCTTCATCACTCTCCAAATCCTAAGGTTTTCAGAATTACATGTGTATATTAGAACAAAAGTGATTAAATTGGAGAAAAACAAAACAACTTTTAGATTACAAAATTCAAAGCTAAGAGTAATAGAAGAGCAGTCAGAGTTGAGAATGAGCAGACAGAGATGCAAACAAGTTTTAGATTACAAATGAAAGTCTCGGAATACATGCCTACATGTCAGTGATAACTAACTATGCCTTAAATATAACAAAGGATTGTACATGAAACTGAAACACACTAATCAAGAGATGACATAGAACAAGTGTGAAGAGGAGAGGGAAAGAAAGAAACCTCTTATTTTATTGCACGTTAAATCGAATAGCTGCAGAGATTGTGATCGCTGAGAGAAGTAGCACAAAACAGTTAGTACGAGAGTGTTCCCAAATTGAGACAATAATAACAAGATAAAGACAAACAAACATTCTCATTAACACACATATTAGAGTTGACAAGATACAAAAGCCCAAGTATCTGGCACATACACACACAATCTAAGCCTTAGAGTGAACGAAGCGTTCAACAATACCTGGAGGAGAAGTAAGGCGAGAAAAAATCAAGCTCCTCCTTTCATGAGACGACGATGAGCTCGAAGAATGGAGGCCAAGAGACGGACGACGACGGCTAGCGGTAATTCTTTTATTTTCTTAGGGGTAAAATTGTCTTTTGAAGTGTATAAGTAAAGTAAACCTTTGATATTGTTAGTTTTGTATAGTGACAAAAATAAAATAAAAATATTAATGGGCCTATAGTGAAAGCCCATTAATAGAGTTAGGCCCAATAAGTTGTCGTAACCTCACTTTTCTTGCCTCTCCGTCATTTCCACAAGTCTCGAGAAACCTCAGATTTCTCAAATCAAATCGGTAGGGCTTCTTTCTCCGGCGACCGGAGTAAAGGAGAAGTTATAGATGACGACTCGAATAGCTCCTGGAGTCGGAGCCAATCTTCTTGGCCAACACTCAGCTGAGAGAAACCAAGACGCTACTGTTTACGTCGGTGGTCTCGATCCCCAGGTTCAATCTCTCTCTCTTCTCTTGTCCAATTCGTAACTATGTGTCACACCACCTGCGACTCAACACAAGTAATTTTTATTTGAAATTTATTAGCTTTCTGAAGAATTGCTTTGGGAACTGTTCGTACAAGCCGGTCCAGTTGGTAAGTTTAAAGCACTTACTTGTACACTTTTGACTTCATATCAATAATAATCTTAGGGTTTAGTTAGGGAACTTGATGGTTATAGTTACAACTGATGTTAAGCTCCTTTTGGTTTGGATGAAAGCAGTTAATGTCTATGTCCCGAAAGATAGAGTGACAAATCTTCATCAAGGTTATGGATTCATTGAGTTCCGTAGTGAGGAAGATGCTGACTATGTATGTAAAGTCTTTCTCTTTTCACTTGACGAATTTTGAAGACTTTTTTTTGTTTGAGGGTAAATTAAAAGTTTGTGTTTTTTTTGTGTGTTTTAGGCGATTAAGGTTCTTAACATGATTAAGCTCCATGGGAAGCCTATTCGTGTTAACAAGGTATCATATATTTTTTGTTTCTGTTACTTTCGTTATTAAGCATCTTATCTTTTGTTTACCAAGAGAAACTCCGGTGAGCTTGAACTCTTTCTTGCTGGTGGGCTCTTCTGTGGTTGATTCCTGCTTACATTTTGTTTGTATCCTGGTTGGAAATTGGATTAGGCGTCTCAAGATAAGAAGAGCTTGGATGTTGGTGCGAATCTTTTCATTGGAAACCTTGACCCTGTAAGTATATTATATATCTTGGTGGGAAGGTTACTCTGAAATTGGTACTTCAACTGTAGCTTATCAGGTTTCGGTTTTACAGGATGTGGATGAGAAGCTCTTGTATGATACTTTCAGCGCATTTGGTGTGATTGCTGCTAATCCTAAGGTAAAATCTTCATTTCGTTAAGTTTCAGTCCGTTATCTGTAATCTATGAGTAACATGCCATGTGTTTTCGGAAAAGAATGGCTCTACGCTTAAGAATCTGATTTTCTCAATTTTTATTTCAGATAATGCGAGATCCTGATACCGGCAACTCACGAGGTTTCGGTTTCATCAGCTATGACTCTTTTGAGGCATCTGATGCTGCTATTGAGGTAATTCCACCTTGTTTTTGTTCTTTCAAGAATCAAGACTATCATTTTTTATAAACTTGGCTACGAGAATGAGTTACAGCATATTCCACATTTACTTTACTTATCCAATCACCTAAGCCAATGAATGTATATTTCTCTGATCGTTGCAGGCAATGACCGGACAATATCTGTGTAATCGTCAAATAACTGTCTCTTACGCATATAAGAAAGACACCAAAGGAGAGCGTCACGGTACTCCAGCAGGTTAGGCTCTTTAAATACTCTTCTCTTGTTTTAAACTTATACATTATGTTGGTTCAAGAGCAATTTTATGAATCTTTCTCTCTATTGATGGAACAATAATAACAACACATTACTTTCGTGAATGCAGAGAGGCTTTTGGCTGCCACAAATCCAACTGCCCAGAAAAGCAGACCCCATACACTATTCGCAAGCGGCCCGCCAACTGCTCCTCAAGCTAATGGTATACCACGTCCGTTCGCTAATGGCGGCATGCAACCTGTTCCGATCCCGGGACCACGTCCAACACCACCACCACCTCCTCAGCAAGTCTACCAAACTCAGCCACCATCTTGGCAATCTCAGCCGCATCAACAACAACACGGCTTAGCGGTTCCACCGCCAATGCAATTCCGTCCTCCTCAAGGAATGCCGCCGCCGCCACCTCCACAGTTTCTTCATCATCAACAAGGTTTCGGCGGTCCAAGGCCACCACCACCACCACCTCAAGCCATGGGAATGCACCAACATGGGTGGCCTCAGCAACACATGCAGCAAGGTGGACCACCGCCGCAGCAACACATGCAGCAAGGTGGACCACCACCGCCACAACAACCTATGCACCACCATCATCACATGTCTATGCCTCCCCCACCACCCCCACCACACCAAGGCTGAGTGTTGGACCATTTGTAAACCCTTTCTTTCATTACAAGTAATCACAAGGATTTTTCTCACTTGCGCTTTTAGATTCTAAGAAACCTTCCCTTATCCAAAACAAAATCTACAAGAAAGAGATAGAGAGAGAGGGAGGGAAAACACAATATTCTATATTGTCTTAATGTCTTGTCTCTGCAGAGAATCTCCTCTCTTATCTTTGGTTTGGTGAGAGAGAGAGAGAGAGAGAGAGAGAGAGAGAGAGAGAGCGTGGAAATTAGTGCGCATGTCTGGTTTTTAGTGTTCATGTTTTGTTGCAGAATCTCTGATGCCGTGTGCTTTGATTTTTACCAAAATTTTCCTGTAAAATCTCAATTATTTACTCTGACCCTCGAGGTTGCTTTTTACACTAAACAAGAAAAAAAAAGACATGAGTGATTGAACAGAGGTGACTTGCTGTTCTAGTTATGGACCCATTCTCTTTACTCACTTTTTCTTGCCCAAACTCCAATAGTCTCTCTGACTTATCGATTTATTCAGCTTCAGCGTTTTAGAGTTTAAACTTTAAACCCTAAACACTGAAGATAAGAGACATCTGTATTTTGTCTGAGAAGGCCAAAGGACCAGATATTCAGTTTTAATTAAACTTTTGTCTCTTTTGATTTCAATCATTTGTCACGTCGTTTGCTGAGTCAAAAATGGTCCACATCGACCGTCCACGTGTCATCTACTATGCATTTAAATGTAACGTTTAATTATAAGAAAACAAAAAGTGAACATCTGTTCTTTTTCTCAACTGTTTGTTGTATGGTAAAATAGTGAAACCTACAGTAATTAGGTCGCTTGAACTCTTCTTTTATAAACTGATAATCAACATTAATATATCTACTTTTATTATTGTCGACGAATATGGATATCTATGCAGAATGTAGTCTAAGCATTCGAATCTAAATCATACAAAATAGATGATTTAATTTGGAGAAGACACACAAATCATAATGATTACAGTTTAATCATTGACCACTAACCACTTAATTGAAAATTAGATATATATAGTTTAGTTAGACATTAATTATCATAAACAGAGGATTAATTTAAACATTGTTTTTTTTTAACACTCATCATAATCCGAGAGTCGAACACTGGACCTTCGGCTGCCGTCATTACCACTGGAGAACAAAGCAACCCAAACCTCAGAAAACGCTTTGACAATCGCCCGGTGGTGGCGTTTCGCGTTTAGCGTTAAGAAGCAGCGTAGAAGCTGCTCAAGCTCAGCTACTTCAAACATGTTCTTCTCTACTATCATCTCCATCATTGATCCCTTGAAGTCTTCGTACGGATCCTCCGACCTCTTCACCACCGCCACTCCTTCCACCATGACCGCCGACGCCGCCGTACACGGTATCAGTCTCTGCACAAACGACGACAGTCTTGCCGGAGAAGGTGGCGGGGAAGACGACTCGCTTTTCTCCTCAACAACCGAGGAAGTGCTTTTCCTCTTCGGAACGTTTCTACGTCGTCTAGTGACACGTTGCAAACCGGAAGAGGAGCTTTCCGGTGAGAGGTTTGTAGAAGATGGTAAGAGACTCTCTCTCTCCGTCTCCTCTTCGTAATCTTCTGCGGAGGAAGTGCTCCCTCGCCGTCGTACGTATCTCTCTTTCTTCACTGAACGTCGGCGATCATTCCCGTCGTAGATTTTCCGACGAGGCGTTTCGTATTCTCCCTCGTCTGCTTCAGCTATCACGTGCCATTTCCCTTCACTTTCCCACTGAAACGTCGGCGTCTGCGGTGACGACAACGACGGTGAGTTCTTCCGGGAAACATCCAACGGCGTAGAAGAGCGTCCCCGACTTGAGCCGCAGCCAAAAGTGGTGAACACGTGTTGTCTGAAAGAAGAACGACGACGCTGTGGTACGGTAGTGCTTAAGGGGTTAGCTGATGGAGGAGGTCGACGGGAACATGAAGGGATAGGATTGATAGGGAGGTCGGAGGGATCTTTTGAACGGCAAGATTTGAAAGAGAGGATTCTTGATATCTTTAATTTGAAACGTTTCGTCATTTTTTTTCTTTCTTTCTTGTTTTCTCTCCTTTTTTTTCACTTGTCTGTGTTGTGGAGAAGTGAAGAAAGTATGGAAGAGCATTAAATGAGAACTGTGTGTTGTGTTTCTGTTTATAAAGTTCTGCTTTTATATATACATGTATGTACGCAAACACATTTCGAATGTCTCTCTACATATGCAATTACACAAGTCAAAGCGAAAATATGGATTTAGATATACCGACATTAGAGTTACTTAAATTATTATAACCTGTTTTGTTAAATATAGAATTATTGGCAGCTGCGAAAAAAGTCCTTTATCCGAACCATTCTTTATTATATGCCGATATTAAACTTCAAACTTGCTTAATTATATATGTCTATTAGGTATATATTGGGTCCACAAGTACACAAAATGGTGTCAATGTGCGTCGTCATAGGAGGTCAATTGAGCTTATATATTTAGTCAAATTAAAATTAAAATATAGATTTGCTCGAAGATATGAGTAATGGTGTATAGTCAAGCCTGGGGCAGGGTATAATTGTTAAAAAAAAGATTTACTGTTTAGGTTGTAACACCAAGTTTTCATTACGACTTCATTCATGGTTGGCATAGTTGTTGTGAACACCGAACGCATTAGATGAATATACCAAAAGTACTTGACTCCTCTATAGACTATAGTCCTTGTAGACTACTGTTAATTCTGATATAAATTTATACAAACATAGTTATTTATGACTCTTCTATAGAAAGACTCGCTCGTATAGTTTCAATTGAATCGTTTATTTTGGGTTGGTTCCGTTTGGTTCTTTTGATTCTAGTTATTATGCCCAAGTCTTATTACGCCACACAATATAGTATATACTAAGGAGAAACATGAATACCTCCCTCTCATATTGATGTTCCAATTTAACAAATCTCCTACAAATTTTCTTGTTTTGTAGCGGTATCGATTGAAAACTGACATTTTGTTTTATGGATTCTTTATCTATTAAGGAGCATCTACTTTGTAACTTTATAATTAATTAAAGGCACAAATAGGAAAGTAATCACTTTGTATTGCCACATTTAAATAAAGAAGAAGAAAAATATAAAGTTGAAATAAATAAATATGGAAAAGAATTGGAGAAAGATGGACTTTTGGGGCATAAGTAGATTATATTGTCTCCTTGGATCCTCTTGTCGTTCGTTTCGAGGGGAGGCTTCTTCAACGATGAACGAACTTTTTGTCTCACTAGACATACGATTCTCTCGTTAATCATGAAATGAAAAATATTTTATATTATTGTCAGAAACTTAGAACGCGTTGCTTTTCTCGCGCGGTAATATTTTAAGTATGATACTGTATTTGACTAGTAATGTACTCAAGTTATGATATGACTGGTCCTTGTGCTTCGAACTCCATACGAATTAGGTGCATAAACTAATAAAATTATACTGAAATATGTCACAATTACTAATCGACCTTTGAAACAAATATTTTTTAACTTTTTCAACATAGTTTTTCAATTAGGCTTAGCATACACAAATACAATTGTAATACTAAGTTATTAAAATTGATGAAATACTATAAAATACAGTTGAGTCATATTTTAAAGAGCAAGAAAATTATAATCATGCCCAAATACGCACATTCAACCATATTCACAACACAGATAATGAAAATTCCAAAAAAGAGAAAATATAAGCTGGAAAAGACTTAAAACCAACGAACTCCTAAGCATACATGCTCTTTCTTTGATCTTCATCGTCGTCACTTACTCCACTGCCTCCACTTTGATCTTCTTAGATCCACCATGATTTTTTTTGTTTAGTTTACGATATTTGTTCTTATTCCTCGCCCGATACCTCTTGCCTCTCTCTTTGTTCGTCTCACTCTTGTAGTGTGACGACATATGTGCAGCAAATTTTTGTGAAGTGTCGAACACACCGTTGCACTTGGGACATGTATATGGACCGTATTTTGCATATGGTAGACTATGCGTCCGACCATCATAACGAACATCTTCACTTCTCTCCTCGTCATCGGAATCGTAATAATAAGCAGTAGTTTTCTGATGAGATTTGGTTGGTTTAGGGATTTTCCTCGAAGGTTGACCATCTTGGGGAACGAGTAGGTCATAGTTGTGCTTTGATGACGAAGAAAACATGTCTAGATGCTGAGGATTAGCAGAGTATCGGTGGGGAGAAATGACATTAAGAGGGTTAGGGTTCAAGATCTCGCAATTTTTATCAAAAAATGTTGGACGATGAAATGTAGGACGATTCCAAACATTGGTTTCAAAATCCATGGGACGTTGCACACGTTGAATATCATTTTGGATATTGAAAATTTGATTGGTAGGAACAATAGCGGAAAACCTTTTTGTAATAGTTTGGGTTAAAGATACTTCAGAAAATTGAGGATTGTTGTTAATAGGAAAACAATCAGCACCAAGAACAGAATCAATGTCTCTCTTCATATGATAAGTCATATGTGAATTGTTCAATCCAAAAGAAGAAGATGAAGAGACATAAGAATTTTGGTAACAAGAAAAAGATGGAGATGAAGAAAACAAACTTCCATGGTTCATGTGATCAGAAGTAGTGAACATCGATCGAACCATTTTCGAATTATGATTCGAGAAGTTGGAAACAAAACCATGAAGGTTCGTAGTATCATCACAGTAAGAGTTGGATCCGTTTGGGATTGAAGACATTTCGAAAGGTAGAAGCGTATTTTAATCGTTTGGTTATCTATCCTTTTATAAAAAAAAACTCCATTAATAAAATAAGCTAAAAATTTTAGTTTTAAAATATGAAAGGAAACAAATCTACTCTAGGTTAACTATTATTGGAATATATTATGTTAAGAAGTAAAAAAAAAAAAATCCTTAACTGCTCACTTATATTTTTCGAAAAAAATAAAAGAGGAAAAAAGGAAAAATTGAAAACAAATACCGAAAATATCTCTATATATATGGTAATATCTGGATGCAGTGACAAAGTTGATTTGTTGTCATTTACCTGGATTTGTTAGTTATTAGTTCAGAACGTGGATGATACTCAAATCTGAATTTTCTATGTACCAATTTAATGTTACTTACTTTAGGATGTATATACATTCAGGTGCAGGGACATCTGTCAACGTTTTGCTATCCATCTTAATTTTTTTGCGATATGGTTATGTAATGTGGTCGTTTCTATAAAATGATTTCAGTTTTTTGTATATTAATATATTTTTAATGACAGAATACCATTTTACGTTAATTGCTTATTATTATATAACAAAGTTTGCACGGTGGATTGATTTAAAAAATTTCATTGAATGCTTATTTTATATAATTTATAGCTAAGTATTAGATTAGATCTAATAAGATATGAACTACTTAGAAAAAAGGAACTTTGCTTCAATTGAACTACTTAGAAAAAAGTATGACCAAGATCAGTTGTAGCTTGTGGGAGGGATCTAAAAATGTTATTTGGTGTTTAATAAAGCCTTTTCATTGTATATTCCTTTGTATTATATGCAAGGTTAGATGTAGACTTATAATAAATAAAAAGGTTAGAGTTAGACGATTATCATAATAAGGTACTGAATCAATATTAGAGTTTTCAGCTAGATAAGATTAGTCTACTTTTGGGATAGCTTTCGAGTTTCCAAACTTCTCTTTATCCTACATTCCTCATTTTTAAACTGCAGGGCTGATTTTTTAGTACGTTTTCTAAATCTCGTTTTTCGAATTTATTTGTGTTACTGAATCACTGATCAACCAATAGTAGTCTTCTAACTCAATGTGTTGTTGGAAAAAAAAAAAGAGAACAGCGAATCTAAATAGCATTTGTGCATCGAATGCTTATACTATAATTGTAGTACGTACATTCAAATACGAAATTTAGTTTGATGCAAAAAAATAAATTTTCATTATTCTAATCTAATAATACATTTTCTTTATTCTAATGTAAACGTTAAAAATATATGACGACCAAGTAAGTACCAACAACCATAAAAATCTATAGATAATAATTTCTCAAAAGCAACAAAATTAGATTAATTGTTGCGTGTAATTGTAAGACGTATAAAAAAAATTGTAAGCATTTATTTTCATACATAAATAAACGAGAAAAAAGAAGAAGAAAGAATACGTATACCTTAAAACAAACTTGCGCTCATCAACTTTCATCAATTAAGGATTATATTATACATCTATATACAATCAATGGACATCTACGTCAATCTAAAATTTTAATCTAGGAGGTTTGAGTCGTGGTTAGGAGGCAGGACACGAAGAGTTTAATTACTAAACTAATTACAAAGTGAGTGTTTTTCCATTATGATGTGAAAACATACCTCTAACGATCAATTAGAAATTGACAGGATTCCAAGTTAGGGCTGTTTTCACAACTATACAAAAGAATCAAGTTTCATTAATTAATGCAACAATATAAAATTTTCCTCTAAGAGGATTGGATCATATATCTAGATAATCAATCTACGTCAATCTAATTTCATTCTAAAAGATTTAAATAATGTACTTAGATAATCAAATACATCGATTTAGAATTTTTGTTCAAAAGGTTTGAACAGTTGTTACTTGTTATAGGAAGACAAGAAGACTCTATTTGCAAACTGAATGTTTTACATTGTGATGTGAAAACAAAGCGTTGAATCATACATTTAATACTTCTTAATAGAAGCCGACAGGATTCTATGTTCGGCTTGTTTCAGCATTTAAATATAATTCTGATCTCTCAGTTGAACACTTCTTAATATTCTAGAGATTTTCAAACACCAACTTATGAATTTTGACAAGTCAAAACCTCAAACACAAACCGGCATGTCTTAAAATCTGTGGCATGAGATATTATAGCAGCTAAGTTGAAGTATTGTGCATGTTCTTAAAGAAAATGTATCGTTTGTTGATTGTTCAGCCCAAATATTTGCTCGAATAGTGTCAGTAAAAGTGGGTAGCAAAAAGAGATGTAATTGCGGCAACATTAGCACTATAGCAGAAGCCATATAGTATGATTTGAAGAACAAAATTCCAAGCGAAGAAGATTAGAAATACTTGGGATGTGAGAGAAACGACAAACCAGTAGATATTGTCTATTTTAGTGTGATAGGAAATGTGGAGTCATTGAGTGAGGCATTGAGCTGCTTGCAAAAACAACATGTGATAGCTAAGTTGCATTTAGTCAAATTAAATTTGTTGGTATCCTCTCTGGATTGCATTGATTATGGGGTTCTTTTGTATGACCATTGCACTTTTGATTTTATCCTCTTGTAAGTGATCGACAGTGAAATTCTAAAAACACAATCGAGATAAGTAAGCAGGGCCATGTTTACAGTATGGATTTTGAGACATTAGCGTCAGACCTCTCTTCAATTAATAAATGTTGAGTCTTTACTTTCATAAATAATCATATAATAAAATGATAATATAATCATTGGAAAAAAATACTATGCTTTCTTTTTATTTGTGTAACCAGAAATTTATATAGAAAAAAATAGATCTGCTTTCCTGTTTCATTGTTCAAATGTCTTCCCAAGCTACTTTAGTTTTCTTGTATCAAGATCGAGTCCAAACAACCAGAAATTTATATAGACAAAAACTCCATAAAGTTTTTCAATCTCCTTAACATATCCATTTGGTAGTCTGTAGGTAAAGATCCATAAGTTTACCATACTCATAAGAACAGAATGAATCAGTTGGAGTCTTCCTGCAAAGGAGAGAACCAAATCTCGTCCCCCACGAACTGATTTTCATCCTAATTTTCTCTACCAATAGCATATAATCCGAGTTTTTAATTTTCCGTGTTGTTCCGGGAGCTTCATGTATTTTATTGGAAACTAATAGTTGCAAATGGAAAAAAGGTTGTGATATCCTTTTTAATTTGATCGCTCATGCCAGCCTAGTAGAGAATAAACTTCTTTATACTTATTTTTAGTCCTGATTACTTTCCAAACACGTTAAATACCAATTATTTAAGTTATTGATTTATATTAAAAAGTTATTATAATAGTAGTATTATGTACTATTTTTATTATTATTTAAAATAAAATAAACTATTTTCTCAATTTCTTATAAATTGATGTTTTGTTTTTTTTATTCTTCAAAGATTGATGTTGTAGATTTTATTTAATGCATTTCAATTTATAAAATTAATTAATACTTTATTTTTGGTGTAGAAAATTGAAAAAAAAACAAAAGTTTATATTTATAATGTAGTTTTGGATTGAACAAAGAATAATAATTATTTTTTTTTATTAAAAATATAAAAAATAATTAACAAAAATAATTATTTATTATTTTATAATTTATGTGAAAATTCTAAAATATCAACTTATTAGAAATAGAGAGAGTAATTTTTTTGCCTTTGCACTGCTTGTTTTCACAACTATGCACAATTATCTAAAATCTCCCTCCAACAGATTTGGATTACACAGTACATCTATACAATCATCTACATTTCTATACGTATTCACCACATCTATTAGATACATGGAATTGGTATAGCAAATGTTTGATTTTTTTTTTTTTTGAAGTCTAAATAAATAAATCAAAGAAAAGGAGTAAAAAATGTATAAGTTCAGAAGTCTCTCTGACCATGGCTAAATTGATCAACCGAGAGAGACCCCTCTGCTTGAAAACGTTGGTTGGGTGAAAAAGGAGTAACGGACCTCTCATAACTGATAATACCACCTTGGCATCGTGACTAAAAAAGAACTCTCTTCACTAACAAATAATAATAATAAAATTCCTTTTTTTTGTTTTTGTAAACCTAAATTGAGTTTTTCCCCTTTTCTCTCGACATTTCACATCTCTCGCCGCTTCACTGTCCTCTCAGATTCGCTCTCCTTCAATCTCCGGCCACCGGCGAACAGGTCAGCTTCTTCTTCTTCTTCTTCTTCTTCTTCTCTCTCCCTCTGGCGAACCGTTTTGTTTACTTGTCTCAAAATAACATTTCCATGGTTTAAAGTTCATACCTTTGATTGTAAATTCGACTCTCTGTTGGTGTGAATTGAATGGAGATACTGAATTCTAATGCCTCTTTGTGTCTTGGTTTGTAGAGCTTAAGTGTATTCATTCGAGGAGGAGGTTCTTCTCACAGTTGAACTCCAATCAGTGCTTCAAAGGATAATACTTGAAAGGTTTGTCTGTTTATGCTTCTGTTCGTGAAATGGAAAAGCTTTCTCAGCTTGTGTACTGTGGGCCTGTGGCGTGAATAAAGAAACAAATTTTAAGCTTAGCTAGATACCATCCATGAACTGTGGCCAGGATAATAGTATGTTAGTTGTGTCTTGTATTATAGCTTACGATCGCTTTAATTTGCTACCAGACCAAAACTTGCAGACATGAACACAAGTGGAAAAGTAGTTTATAGTTTCTCACTAAATTCGATGACAGACCATGCATTGTTGGTTTTGTACCAAGATACCTTGGATATGTATTATATATGAGAACTTCTTTTGCAAATTAAGTACTCAGCTTCTAGTACTAGTAACATGTTTTAAGTACTCCCAGTTTTCTAATCTGGGTTTCATTGTCTTAGTGTTTTAATACTGTGTTGATATTTTTTAATGTTTGATGGTCTTCCCTGCATTTTAGTTCTCTGGATATACCTGCTGTTATTCATAGAGGTTCCATGTTGGCTTTGATTTGCAGGATTCAGTATCTCAATTTCTCTCGAGTAACTTGTATAAACTATATGTTCTTTGTCTTCAAGCTGTGACGCTACAATCTCTATATCGTGTTATTCTCCTAGTCTGAGGTTGGTATAGCAGATTTCACCTTTAAATCCTTTTCATTTTGTTTTTGGGTCCTCTACATCTCTAGTTATTTTACGGTTGATTTTTCAAGATGTGCTGAATGTCTTTCCTGGTGTTCTAATTGGCTAAAAAATTGAAACTTGTCTTCTTCAAATTTGTCTCCAGCAAGTAATTCTGTTTGTAGAAATGCATGACAGCTGATTGTGTTTCGTCTTCCTCTAGTGCTGAATGTCTTTCGACTTGTTGGATCTATAAGATCCGTTTGCTTCTTCTAATTGGCTAAATTATAGACACTTGTGTTATCAAATTGTCTGTCTTCTAGAAAGTAAATTAAGTTTGTAGAGACAAATGACAAGATAAATAAACTGATCGTGTTTTGTCTTTCTCTAGCGCATGACAAAGGATATTTTTTTAACTGATTGTGTTTTTTCTTCCTCTGCAGGACTTTCCGACAAAAGGACAATGGATAATAATACTTCTTTGATGTTGATTGATAACAATGGTACTTATGAGATTGATGACCAAACCCATACAGATGCCGATGCCGATGCCTCCCATAACAATTCAATCTCCGCAAGGCCCAATGAGGATGGACTTAACGTGGATACTGATGATGGCTTGCTGCCTGAACCTGGTACACGCACAGGCAAGCGAAGGAGGAAGAAGTCAATGGTCTGGGAGCACTTCACCATTGAAACCATAAGCCCTGATTCTGCCAAAGCTTTTTGCAAGCACTGCAGGAAATCATTTGCCTACATAACTGGCCAAAAGCTTGCTGGAACAAGCCACCTTAAGCGTCACATTCAGTTAGGTATATGCCCAATGAGTCGAGAGACCTACCCTCAGCTCCCACAACAAGTTTCTGATACGAAAGATGGTACCAGTTGTCCTCCTAAAAAACGCCAGAGGGCTGCTTCTGCTACATACACCAACGTCCCTCTTGATCAAGCTCGTTGCGTCAATGAGATGGCAAAGATGATTATCATGCATGAATATCCACTTCACATGGTCGAGCATTCTGGATTTACTGGTTTCGTCCAGGCACTGCATCCCCATTTCCGTATGGCTAGTTTCAATACCATTCATGCTGATTGTGTTACTATGTACTTGTCGGAGAAGCAGACGCTTTCAAACTTCATCAGTGAGATTCATGGTCAGGTGAACCTCTCCATAGATTTGTGGACATCAAATCAGTCTGTGGGCTATGCATTTGTGACGGGGCACTTCATTGATAAGGACTGGAATCTGACTCACAAGCTTCTAAACGTTGCTCTTGTTCCTTCCCCTGATTCAGATTTTGCTTTAAACCAGCCTATTACAGCCTGTTTATCTGACTGGAATCTTGAGACAAGGCTTTCCAGCATCACTGTTGGGCAATCTGTAGTAAATAAAGCAGCTATTGAAAATCTCAGATGTTGTTTGTCTGCCAGGAACCAGCATGTAATGAATGGTCAGTTGTTGCTTGGAAATTGCTATGGCCGCCTCCTGAGTAGTATGGCACAACATGTTCTTGGAGCTGAGGACTTTCAAGTTCCCATTAAAAAGGTTCGTGATAGCGTCAAGTATGTGAAAACCAAAGACAGTTGCGCAGAGAGGTTTGATGAACTCAAGACACAACTTCAAACTCCTTCTACGAAAGATCTCGGCATTGACAACCAAGCCAAATGGAATACGACTTATGATATGTTATTGGCTGCCTCTGAACACAAGGAAGTGTTTTCTTGTCTGGGAAACTGCGATCTTGAATATAAGATTTCAACATCTGCTAAAGAATGGAAAAAGATTGAGGTTCTTTGCTCGTGTTTGAAGATTGTTTTTGATGCGGCTAATGTTTTGACTCGCTCAACCCGATTGACAGCAAACGATTTGTACCATGAAATGATAAAGCTTCAGCTAGAGCTAAGCCACGCAGCCATGAGTGAAGAACCAGATGTCAGAAACTTGGTAACCCCATTGAAAGAGAAGTTTGATGAGTACTGGAGAGGATGTTTCATGCTCCTGGCAGTTGCTGTGGTAATGGATCCGCGCTTTAAGATGAAACTTATTGAATTTAGTTTCTCTAAGGCTTATGGGGAAGATGCAGAAAAATGGATTCGGAGTGTCGATGATGCTGTACATGATCTGTACCATGACTATGCTGAACAGAGTCACTCTCTGCTGGAGGCTTATGTAGGCCACGGGAATGATGGCTTTTCTGAAGTAGATATGTCTCAAGGTCACTTTCATCCTGAATACAACCATTCAAACGGGCTTTCACATCATCAAATATATGAACAGCCTGAGGATGAAAAGCCAAGAGACCATGGCTTAGACGGTCATGAGTCTCAAGAAGTTGTTCAGACTGAGGAGACGCAGCTGGTTGAGGAACTTCCATGTGAGAGCCATCCCATTGAGGAACTACTGCTGGAAAACCAGCAAGTGAAGGATACATATATGATTCAGGACACGCAACCGATGGAAGAAGTGGTTCAGGAGGTGCAACTGGTGGAGGAGAAGCATGGTGACATTCAGCCTATTGAGGAAGAAGGACATGAGACACGGTCGGTAGAAGAAATGGTCGAGGACACTCAACCAGTGGAAGAAGTGGCTCAGGAGGCACAACTAGTGGAAGAGAAACATGATGATATTCAGCCTATTGAGGAGAAAGGACATGAGACACAGCAGGTAGAAGAAATGGTGGAGGACACTCAACCAGTGGAAGAAGTGGCTCAGGAGGCACAACTAGTAGAAGAGAAACATGATGATATTCAGCCTATTGAGAAAAAAGTACATGAGACACAGCGGGTAGAAGAAATGGTGGAGGATACTGAACCAGTTGAGGAAGTGGCTCAGGAGGCACTGCAGGTGGAGGAAAAGAATGATGACATTCATCCAGTTGAAGAAGTAGGAGATGAGACACAGCAGGTGGAAGAAACGATCGAGGACACTCAACCAGTGGAAGAAACGATCGAGGACACTCAACCAGTGGAAGAAACGATCGAGGACAGTCAACCAGTGGAAGAAGTGTCTCAGGAGGCACAACTGGTGGAGGAAAAGCATGATGACATTCAGCCTGTTGAAGAAGTAGGAGATGAGACCCAGCAGGTGGAAGAAATGGTCGAGGACACTGTACCAGTTGAGGAAGTGGCTCAGGAAGCACAATTGGTGGAGGAAAAACATGATGACATAAAACCAGTTGAGGAAGCAGAACATGAGACTCATCCAGTAAAAGGAATAAAAGAGCACACTCAGGAAGAAGCTGCGTTTACAATCTCTCAAGAAGGTCACCACGTTGACGTCCTTCTCCAGGAAGGCCATCACCTTGAAGCATCTTCGCAGGAGTTTCCTCTTATCACCATTGGAGATGGGTTCTCAGACTTCGAGCTTTACATTTCAGAGGTAGGGAGTCACCAGCAGATGAAATCGGAGCTCGACCTATATCTGGAGGAATCTCTTATGCCGCGATTACAGGACTTTGAAGTTTTGGGCTGGTGGAGCCTGAACCGAACTAAGTACCCTACCCTCTCCAAGATGGCAGCTGATGTCTTATCTGTACCATTTTGCACGCTCTCTCCGGATTCTGTTTTTGACACTGAGGTGAAGAAGATGGACAATTACAGGAGCTCCCTTGGACATGTGACTTTGGAAGCTCTCTTCTGCGCAAAGGATTGGTTCAAGCACGGTTCAAACGCTTCCACCTCAGAGAACAATATAAAGAGGGAACCTTGAGGTATCCGTTCTATCTTTCCTTGTCCTTAGATTTAGTTTTAGCTTACAATGTGGACTCTAGGCTAATCTGGATTTTTAGCCCTTGTATTTCTTAAGCTTTTTACCATATTTCTCTTTCAAGGGTTGTGTATCTCTCTTATTGACATGATTTGATTATACAATATGGCATGGATACTTTTTATTGGCTGTCAGTCTTCTGAGTCTTTGGTGAGATCTGGTATGATGGTATATATCTTGTTACTAGGTAGATGGTATATAAGCCAACAGAAGAGTCTAGTATGAACCAGCTGGGTCTTAAATTCAAAGCTGATGATGATCTCAGATTTTTGGGAGATGCTACGATGTAAAATCTGATTCTGACTCCAATCTCTTTTGCATTATAAGATTTGTTGAATACAATAGTATTATGAAAGAATAACAGTAACAATAGAATTCTGGATCCAAATTTATAGCCTAGACTGACAAAAATTCAGGATACAGTTTGAGAGAATAGATAGATAGATGGCATGTGGTGGAAATAAAAAGAAAGAGAGAAACCTAATCAGTAGTTTAAACTAGTTGTGTTTCCCCCCGCGGGAGGGTGTGTTTCTGTTTTATTGTTCTGCTCCCGTTGTGAGTTTGCCTAATGTTTTATGTTCTACCTTTTGTATGTTTTCATGGGTTATGTTATATTGCTTTTAATTAATTTGATATCGATAGGCCATAGCCATTGTTCTGAACATTAGTCCTGTATTTTAATCTATTCTCAAATCTGTCAAGTCATTGTCTATTTAGTACTAGTCAAAATTGGGTTGAGTGGGTTCTTCTTTTGTTATTTTTAAAATGATGCGTTTCCCGCCTCGTTTTGTATTCTTGCTGTACAAATATTATGTATTTCCGTCTCGTGAGTTTGTGTAATCATCTGATGTGTTCAATTCTACATATTTAGGTGGTATATTGTTGTTTTATAGGAAAATCTTTTGGGTTTTGACTAAGTTGCAGGTCGTAGAATAAGTCAACCTATTATTTAGGAGTTAGAATAAAGTCTTATCTATTAGACTCGTTATTAATTTGTTTCCAGTTTTTTCCCAATTTCCCATTTCCTTATCCTTGTTATTGCGTTAGTAGTCGTTGTAAGGCTTCTATATAAGGCCATCTAATTAGTTTGAATGAATCACTCAGACTTTTCTAAATACATTGAGAGCAAAGCTTCTGTTCTAGTTCCTTAAAAAATCTTGTGAAAAACAATTACGAATGTGTTCTCTTCGTCGCAGTTTAATATAAAAAAAGTTGCAGCGGATGATCTATAATTCAAATAACCATGCCACTGGTCGTTGACTCTTGAAACCTTGTACTTGCTGTTCTCAGCGGCCACACTTTCAAGTTCCTGAGACAATATTGAATTAAATTAATTAGTAGTCCTCCTCCTACCTGTTTCAAACAATATTTCAAAGTTGATCCTCATTCTCCCTCCTGTCACTTCTGCTTTGTGCGTATTTGTGAATCTTTTCCTGTGCCAGTTCTTGTTTTTTTTGTTTCCAATGTGTTTACTTTCCTTTCTTATCTTACCCATCAGCCACCTTGGATATTTTGCATTACCTTTTCACAATGTCGATGCTTGTGCTAACTTTTGCTCACCGAACTTGGCGGATGTCACACGCTAGTAACGCGTCTTAGGCGTTTGAGGAGATTTTTTTTTTAATGGACTATGTTACATCCATTCGGGCCGTCAAATGTACGAATATGTCTTAAGAACAGTTAGGAGTTCTTGGCCTATCAGGCTTCTATGGGCCTACAATTTAGTTAACAATTTTGTTTAAAAATACAATCAAAATGATTTATGCTTTAGGAATGTAAACGTATCATTGGTTCTCATGCTCATTTAATCATACTTTGGATGGGTGTTTTGTGAAGGCCCCTATCCAGTATGTCGTTAAGAATTGTGTTTGAGGATTATGTTTTATGAAATTACTTGTTATTATTTTTAATGAAAAAACTTTCACTTTGTTGTTCGTAAAGATAGCTATGATAACATCCGTAGCTACTATGTGGCCTGTACCCATGGATAGCCACGACTATTCCGTGGAACCTTTGATAAATTTTAGAAGCTACGGATAGCCACACCATAATATATAATAGCTATGGCAAATATTTTTACAGCTTCATTTCAGTAAAAAATCTTTCACCATAATGCATTATTTACTTTGTGAAAGATTTTTTACATCATTACGAATTACCATAAATTATTCTATAAAAAAGTAATTATGAAAATTTGTATGGTTATGGGTTGAATTTCAATATAAACCTCTATAAATTAATAATGTTCGGACTTTGAAAATTTATTAATTTATAGAGTTATTAATTTATCGATAAATTAATAATTATTAATTTATAGAAAATACATTTTTAATCCATAATTTTTCTATTTTTTAAAAAAAACAATGTTAATCTAAAAAAATTTAAATGAAACTACTAATAAAATTACATATACAAATTTAAAGTTATAAATAAAAAATTATTTATCACACTAAAATAGATTTTAATAAGATATATTAAGTATTCATGTAAAAATTATGTAAATTCATAAGTTCAAAGTGTAAGAAATAATAATTACAATCTGAAATAATAAAAATGAAATTAGAAATAATATTAAAATATATTTTAAAACATTTAGAAGTATAAAAATAATCATCGTATTTACAATTTTTTATAAATTTTCAATTTAAATCTAAAAGATAACTATTAGTAAGAATTTTTGATACAATACATAAAATAAGATTTAAGATATTAATGAAATCAAATTTTATGTAAAAATTAAAACACTATACTAATATATTATCTTATGTATATATGTATAAACATATCTAATTATTAATTTATATTATTGTTGGGACTATATATTTATAT